>JBAMIG010000003.1:18689117-18703534 GCA_037177335.1 Kiunga ballochi
GGGGTCCCCCCAGATGAGCTGGTGAATGTGGCTGGGGAGAGGGAAGTCTGGGCTTCCCTCCTTGAACTGCTGCCCCCGCGACCCGACCTCAGATAAGTGGCAGAAAATGGATGGATGGGTGGATGGATGGATTGAATATTGTTTTCAAAATGATTTGGCAAATGTATTCACCTAGAAGCCAGATGTCACCAAACTTATCATCCCTCTATTCTGAACATAGAACACTTTTCCTGAAAATAAAGGAATCGTGTACTGATCCGGTATATTTTGCACAACATTGGTTATGATGCCAAAGGCATCACAAACGCACTGTACGTTCAATTAATGGGTGTGTTTTCGGTTTCAGCATTTAAGCACCGGGGAATCCAGCTACCCCCAAAAAACCTTGTTTGGTCTCATTTAAGGAATCCTGAGTGCGCGGAAACCTAATAAACCAAACAAAATAGCAACGCTGGATAGGCGATATGTTTTAATAATTACTTCCTCTCTCATTCCAAACATGTTAACACGAGGAGGAAATATGCGTTCTCTCCTCTTCCTCTGCAGCCATGTGTGCGTAATTACGCATAAAAACCATTTGCACATCCTTTTGACATGTGTTAAATAGCCTATAGACGCAGTTTCTATCCACATACTTTCAGAGTTGATAAATCACTTTGCGTGTGCTAAAATCATATATTTACATGTTCTCCTCGCCCCAATTTACATATTCATTGAGGCAAAGGTGCAAACTGGAGATGCACGCATAATTTTGTACCTTTGAAAGACGCAAACCATTTTGCTCACTGTTAGTAGATCTGTTTGTACTTTTTTTTGCGTGAGCAATGAGTTTAGTACACGCTAACCTTTAGTAGATTCGGCCCTAAACGTTTTAGTTTATGTTTAGTGTTTTTGAAGCAAAATATTAAGTGAGGGCACCATTTCACCTGGTGGAATTATATTATTTTGTATTCTTTTATCTCAATCGTAGCTATTGTTGTGAAATAAATACATGTATTGTGTGGTGTTTTAGCAACATTATGAATGGTATATAACTTGTATTGGAGTCTGATTTGAGATTTATATATTAGTTTACTTTTTTAGGACATGCTTCCCTCATCTATTGACTTATACATGGTTGCTTAAGCTACATGTGTCATTCTTTTTATTCTAGTGTTTTTGTCAGCTGCGCATATTTGTTCGGTGCATTTTCTTTAGTGCAAAATAATCAAGTACAAAAGGAAAATCTTCAGATAGCATGATATGATGTAAAAGTATAAACATTTGTTGTGATAAAAGAAGGCATTGTGTCATTTTTACATGTTTTTTAAAATGTACATCACTGTTTGTTGTTGGGCTGAACAGCCACAACCCCGCGGCAGCTTCACCTTCCTCTTGTTTGGAGTTTGTCTGAAGCTGCAAGATCAAAGTTACTGCTCAGAAACCACATTTGTGTGACACAATCTGCAAAGCAATTTCCCATCTAAAGGATAGCAGCTGTGTTCATTGGAGAACTGGATGACACAGACCTGTAGAAAAAGAAAAGAGACTCATTGACTGACAATAAACAGGGCATCTCTGTGTGTCAGTGAGGTCGATTCGAGAAAGCGTACCTCACATCTGAAGCAGTTTTCATGGTAAGAGCGTCCCAGACATTCAACGGTGTAGCTGTCAGTACCGTCCTCTTTTGGGATGATTAGCTGGTTACAGGCACTACACTTTGGTGCATATTTGCTTTATTTTGAAAATCAAAAAAGCACATTTTTACTGACATGAACAGTAATTTGTAATTTTACATTTAGGTCTTTTTCTTGTTTCATCACGTTAGAAATACTTTTGTGGTAAATAATGCAATTAATGTTTTTTTGTACCTGTAATAGTCTGGAAGGCAGTATATTTCTCCAACTTCTCCCTGAGCAAAAGCTTGCTCTCCAATTTGCAGCTTGCATGTTGTGCAGGTAAAACAATAAGGATGGTAAGGTCGTTCTAACGCACGGATTATGTGATCTGTGATCATCTCTCCACATGCCCAGCAAAGTTCCAAACTGGCCTACAGCACAGAGAAATTATGAATAATTGTATATTCACTCCTCATGGTGCATAAACAAGAAAAAGCTCATTAGGGGATCAATTTCAAACTATGTTCCATTATCTTTTATTTATCCAGCATATGAGAAATGAGCCCTTTCCAGTAAAATAAAAATCAATATTAACGACACTAGTTTGCTAAAAAAATACATCCTTGATGTCATTATAATCTTTAATTTTCTTTCCCTGATAGTATTATAGAGTGGAAGCAGTGTTAGCGCAGATCTACCTGGTAGCATTCTTCGCAGAAAGGGATCCTTGCTTTGTTGTAGAAGCATTTACCAGCCAGTGAAATGTTACAGGATCTGCACTGGAAGCAGCTGTCATGATAAGTCCTGTTTAAGGCCTCTATTGCAGGTTCAGAAAGAGCAATTGCTTTGCGACAAAAGCCGCACAAGTCTGCAGTGTGCACAAATATCAAATGTCAAAGCAGGTTAAAACAAAATGTTAGCTAAGAGGTCTGAAGGGGAAAACAGCTCCTGTTACCTTTGCTCTCTCTCTCTGTGTCCTGGACTGTTTTTTCAATCCCACGGCTTTGTTCTTCTTGCTTTAACCAACTTGATGGTGTGCTGGTTCCCACCTTAAAAGCAATTAAAAGTCTTCATTTATAAGTGATATTTAAACTGACACAAGTAAGAGTTTTGCTTCACAAAGTGAAGCACAGAGCTTATCAGGGTTTGACTTTGAACACACTGCGGTCATTTTTGATACTAGAAAGTAAAAGCGTTCAGAGGTAGGTTACCGGCTCAGTGCATTTACATGTTCTCACAGCTTTAAGTATTTTAACAACTGTCTTCATCTCTGTTCACAAGAATAGAAATGGAATTAACTAATTGGTGACTTAAACAATCCCAGACTTATTTTCAGTAGGTTGTAACATGGTGATATGCCTCCTTTCACATGAAGGAGCCAAACAATTAACAAAAATGTAATAATTTAAGGGTGAACTCGTATCTATTCAGCCTTCCAGCTCTATATATTTGTTCTCATTTTTTCACCAAAACCACTAAAAAAATTTCAGACAGTCATTTTGGATGATGACTCTGTGTACCTCTCTGTTGGAAACCGGTCGTTGCAGCGGGCTCAGAGGCTGGAGGAAGGCTATCTCAGCTGCTGGAGGTGGTGGAAAGGTGGATTCTTCAAAGAGCAACACTCCCAAAGATGAAGGCATTCCATCAGATGGAAGAGGAGGAGGAAGGAGGAGTTCTGTTTGGGAAAATAAAAGAAGACTTGGTTTCTGACAAAATAAACAATAACAAAGTAGTTTTTTTATATCCCATCACAACCAAATTCTAAAAAATTAAAAATAAAACAACTTGCATATCTCATAAGCCAGTATTATATTCACAACAGAACATAGTGACAATGGAAATGAGATCATACAGAAAAATGCATAAAATACTGAAAAAAAAGTTCATCTTGAAATTAATGGCAGCATCTCCCATAAGCATCCAACCAAGGAGACAGTAGCTGGTGATCCTAGTTTCCTCTGGCACAGGATTTAAACAATCTGGAGGTTTCTTTGTTTGTTAAGCCCCAAATGTTGCTCTGCAATGTGGACCAATGTCAGACTCTTTTACTTTGAAATAAGTTTTTTGTTTATATATCTCTCTTATTTTGTACTACTAATAAAAACAGTTACATTAAAGTGGTATGATCATGTAATGCAGGGATGGGCAACTCCTACAGTCCTGAACTGTTGGGAGTTTCCCTGCTGCAACACACCTGACTCACATAAGACTTAAGCAAATTCCACATCTGTTCTAAAACCCAATCTTACAGCACTGATACGGCTGGCCAATGAACGAAAGGAACAGTTGCTTTTTTAATATATTATTACATGCCTTTCTACCTCACCTTCATGTAAAAAAAAATAAACAACCTGAATGTTTCAGACGAGCAGAAAACTAAGATTCTGCTTTCATAGAGGTGCTCACACTTAAACTCCCATTCATTTTTAACAGTTTAACAAAGTAAACATTCTATTTAATGTGTAGCTCAAAACCTAAGGCAAATGCAACTGTATATATTTTGCTGAACATATATGGTCAAATTGAAATTATAGCTGCAAAATTATGAAAAAAAAAACTCAATTCCACATTTATCCTGTGAATGCAAATTTCCTAATTCTGCAGAAATGCGAGCACACCCAGATGTCTGTTAACATCCCTCAAATTTAACCCAACAGATTACAGCCCATGAACTTTCTGTAGTTTCCGGTTTGGTGTCCTTATAGCAGCTGAGACAGCCAGCTTCAAGCAAGCATGAGTCAGCTCGGTTCTCTGTATGACACAGCGTTCAATGCGTCATTTTCAAGCCCATCTTCTGAAGCACTTCTGCACGGCTTGCTCTGCTGCTGCAAACAACCTCCAAAAAACGTCTTCTTTCCTAATGACTTGATGTTTAAAGTTTGCATTAAGACGCATCAGATTTCTTGACATTAGATCCATAAAATCTGATTTTTAAGTAGGTAGGATGCTTAAATTGATGGTTGTGATTTACAATCTGATCAATTCAATGCATGATTAAAGCACTTTTTCAGCAAAGACTGTAATAAAAGTGCAATAGATGCATTCTGCATGCTGTTCCCTCAAACAAAAATGGATTATAAATACCTGGAGAGCTTGTACTTTTCTTGTCTTTGTATTTTTGCAGCTGCGCTTTTGTGGGTTCAGATTGGGCAAGTTTGGGACTCTGAGAGTCCGACTCTGGGTCTCCTCCATGAATCCAGCCTTTACTGTTCACAGAACTGTAGGAGTTAGATGCTACCTGATCCTCTTTCTTATGTCTGAGCACAGGTACAATGTCAGCGGAGCTGAACGTGTGAGCAGTGTGTTGCTCGTCTCTGATGTCATAGTGAGTTTGGAGAGGTGGCTGCTGCAGCGTCCCGCTGGCTCGTTGAGGAGACCTCAAAGTGATGAAGACAGAGGAGACCATCCTTTTGGGTGTAGCTGCAGATGCCATGGTTGCATGAAGTCCTCATGTAACCTGACAGAAGTACAGAGCAGTGGTTGAGACTTGACAGAACAATATGATCCTACAGAGCAACATTTAAATGTAGAAATAACAATAATTATAGTGAGTATCTCTTATCTCAGCCATACTGAAGTGAGGACGCCCTCAGTGAACTTTGCATGGGCGCCCATGAGTGCATTCTTACTCATTACCAACAATGAATGATTCAAGAGGGAAAGGCACAAACATGGATGCTTGGTTTCCTTCAAACCGACTCAAACTGGTTGTGTGTTGCTGTTACATACCTGAAACAAAATGTAGTTTGAAGAAAACTCTCCCTTTTCTTCTTTCTCCCTTTAACGTCTGGTTAATTTTCCTTCACATGAGCTGCCTCAGAGAGAAGACTTTACTCTGGTGGAGACAGGCGATTACAAATCTACAGAAGGCCACTCCTTTTCCTCCTTTATCTCCCTCCCACCCTAACGCTCCCATCCACTGACCCCTCCTCCCCGTCTGGCTGAATGACAATACCACCTCCCTCCCGACCGTAAAAGGTGAACAGTTAATCTATGTCAGTGCTGTAAAAATCATGACACATCCATCTGCTATGAAAACTTGGCAAATGCGCACATGTCACAGAAAGAGATACCCTATGACCAAGTTGTGCAATGGTTTGTGCAGACATACCAAAGCACACAGTTTTTACAATAACAGTGTCAATAAGGTTTTCCTCATGACATGAACAAACAGTCATACAACCACCTCCCACTGCTTTGTCTCTGCATGACAGCAGGATGTGAATCTACATGTCTTTCTTGGCAACTCTATCTCAAACTGTCTTCTTTGTCCGTCTTGCGCTGCTCTGTCTTATTGTTCTGAAAGCCTTATTTTCCCTACCTCCCTCATTGGGTCTGCCTCCTTTTTTCTTCTCCCTCTTTCCCTTTTCCCTTCCCCCACAACATAATATCACTTTAGCCTTGACTCACTATCAGTGTCTCATGGCATCCGTTTCATTTGGGCCCCAGAAATGTCCAAACCAGAACACAGACAGTGATTATTGTACGAAGGGACTTTGTCAGAGTCTTCTTGTGAAGCTCCGGTGATCAGCTGAGCAGGAGCACATAGGCATGAAAGTACAATGAATTAGGGCTTTGTGAAGGAGATATTACAGAGGGAAGGACTATAAAAAAGCTGCTTTGGTTTGCTTGTCATTCCCCATTAGAGCAAATCTCACTTATATCAGATGTGTTGATCAGTAAATATTGTGGTTTCTTTCTGGTCCTCTAATAGCCAAAGAGAAGGATGACGTAAGAAAACTAAAGTTCCCTCGTTGATGTGGGTTATGCTGAAAGAAAAGTGAGGCAAGAATGGGCAGAGAGGGTTAAAAAGGAGATGGCGTTCAGGAGAGTGATGGGGGTCTCTTGTTCCAGCTCTGTGGAAAGGAATGCTACAGTGATGTCAAAGCTGCAGGAGGGAGCATGCCCAATGATGACACAATCCTCCAACTCCACCCCCAGCAGCCAAAATCTTCATTAAATCATGTGAACCTTTTGCACGTTTTCTTACTGCGTGTCTTTTTATCGTAACTTGGTTGTTTTGTGTTTAGCTGAGCAGCAACAAAGGTTGCAAAGAAAGAGAGGAAACCAAAAGAACAGGAAGAAACAAACACTGGATAGAAAACAATTGCATTTTCACAGATACAATAAATAGGGAAGTTGGGTTTGAAACATCAGGAACACAAAATCACTCTGTTTTTCACAAAAACCTTAAACTGTTTCACTAAAAGCTCATTGTTGTAATTAGCAACAAAGACGTTACACGCCTGATTTAAATCAAATGTCTCTCCTTAGTGTTTTATCAGGTTCGGAGGTGCAACGCAGCAGAAAACATCCAAGACATGCAGGATATCAGCCATTGAGAACCGACTTTAGACACTTCTGCACTAAACTTTGACTCATCTCGTGTCATTTATAAAAAAAAAAAGGCCAGTTGTAGTTTTTACTTTACAACAAACAAAAATCAGATAAAATGCAATTTCCACCCTCCATAATGCCATGAAATGATGTTCCACAAAGCAAAAACAAAACTTTATAAACTATTCCTTCCAGGTTTTCAACTAGTCCTAGAATATACTCCTTTTGAATGTTTTTTAATCATATAAAAGGTTTGTATCAAATATTCTGGGGTCGCAGCAGTCCAGATACATGGTTAGAAAGTATAACATGGGTTGCCGATCCAGTCCTCAAGATTTACTATCCTGCAGCTTTAGATGCAACCCTTGTCAAACTTGTTTCAAACAAATGCTTTTTAGTTATAAGGCCTCTGGAGAGTGCAGATGTGAAAATTCAGCCAATAAACAATATTTATAAATGATACAGAACACTAGATCCCAAGGACCAGACGTTTGACCTCTGGTCAAGGAGGAAGGACTATAAGAGAAAAAAGTGACAAAAGACTTGACCCAGACACAATAACAAAACTCATAAAAGAGATGACAAAGAAAATAAAACCTAATGACCAACCAGGACTGGAAAGACAAGAATCTGGAGAAGCCAGGGAGTACTTGCACTGATGGAGGTAACAAAGACAGAAGAGGTGTGACAAACAACATGAGAAAACTAACTGAACAGGTCCACAAAATGAAACAGGAAGTCTCAGGATCTGAGAGCGCAGAACCTAAAAACCTTAGTACACATATGATTTAGATGTCATTCTGCTCTTTATCTTTTATTGTCCCTTGCTTCCAACTTAAATGACTCAGTCAGTATTAGCAAGAACTCACATTACTCCATATAGGGCACAAAAACATCATTTTATTATCATCAGCAGTTGTGAGTACTATCACATTTTAAATGTAAAATGCTCATTACTATGAAAAAGGAGCAAAGTCCAGCATTAACTGTAATCAGATGATCTTTGTAATGTGCGACCGGACATCTTATCTTTCCTCGAGATGGTTTCGCGCTCTTCCTGAAAATAAAATGCAACATATGTTTTCTTTAGTTTATTTCAGACTCAACGCAGATATTATTTACTTTTTAAATATGAGAATAAAAATGTTTGATCCACTCCAACCTGTAGTACGGCCTGAAGCAGATCCTGAGAGGGCAGGACACAGACCACTTCTCCAACAAAAGCAATGAGGACGTGAAGAACATCTGACCAGTTACCTACTGTAAACATGAGCACCAGTAAGCCTCCCAGTCGCAGCACCACAGTTTGCAGGATGCTCTCTGTTCCAGTCTGATTCTCTATGAATCAAAAGAAAAGAACATTTTTAATTAGCTAGACTTCAAGAGGCCTTATGTTTGCAAACACTTGTTTGTTATTTAGATATGAGATGTTTCTGCTTCAGTATATAATTGAGTGCTTTTCTCAGAGGATTGTAATGAATGGGAGATATGTTCAGGAAGGTTTACTCTCCGTAAAGTTTAAATAAAATTAATAAATATAGTCACTGAAATTATTTAAATGATTAGAATTGCATTTATTGTAGGAAAACTAGCTCAACTTCTGCAAAAATGTTTAGGGAATCACGTTAGCTTTGGTCCGATTAGCTTCACCTAGCTGCATTTAGCTTCTCTTAAACAACAAATAAAGGACAGAAATATATCTTGCAATGTTATAAAGCTCATCTGGCACCTTTGTTTTACATAAACACTGGCTGAAAGGTGTGAAAAGGTATGTCCCACTTCTGTTTGTTTGCACAACAGGCAAAGAGCTAACGTTACCAGTCTAATACTACGGCAGAATGTATCCACACTGTTTTTTCATCAGACTTCAAAGAACCAGTTCTTTGTCAGTGTCAACATGTGTCTTTTTTCACTTTCCTTCTTTCTCTTTCTGGCCTCCTCAGACACAGTTTTCACCTTTTTACTTTGTTCAGCCATCACAAACATTCATTTAAGCTCTCTGTGTTTATACAGGGAGAGCCTTAAAGCAAAACACATTTCAGGTCACATGATCCCATGAGAGACGGATCCGCTACCGCAAAGATATAGTAACCTGGTTCTGCAGACAAGAACTGGATGATCCCAGAAATCATGTTATTACTCACATTAGGCTCATGTTTGGGTCAAAATTGACATGTTTTTTTTTTTATATGTTTAACAACTATTTATCGATAATTTAATTATATATCCCAAAGTTTTATTAGGTATTTTCAAACACAATATTTCCATATTAATTTTTGTTTTCTATTGCCAATCAATATCTTTTAAGTTTAGTTAAAATAGGGACTTCTGTTTTATTTCTGCATATTAGTCAAGCAAATCTTTCAATCAGGACTCTGGATTTATCTCTAAAGTACTCATTGCTCTTACTGAAAATCCCCCACAGTTTTTCTGAACCATCACCTTGAGTGCTATAAACCACCAACATAGCGTAGCAGAGTGTCAGTGGAGTCCAGAACTTTATAGCATCTTTCTGGGACAAGAACTGGTCATAAACTGTTGTGATGGAAGCCACAGTTGCAACAGCAAAAGCCAAGATAACCACTCTTTGCAGGGAAGCCAGTATATTGTGTCCAGAGGTCAGCAGGCCGATGCACCTCCCACAGTAACGCTGTGTGCTGTGCAGCGGGAACAGTCTAACCACATGGCTCAGCAGACGGCTGCTGTAGCTTGCCAGTGCCCAGCTGAGAGCAGCTGCCAGAAGTAAGCTGAAGGAGCTGTGTAGAGCCCCCTCATGGAGAAAGGCAAGAGTACAGGTGAGGCTGCAGCCCAGAGAAAATTGGCACTGAATTAGGAGCAAATCCACACTTCTGGCACTGGCATCCTAAAGTCAAGAATGAAAATGCATCAATGGGCACAAAATGCAATATAAACAATATAAAATGGTCTTCTAAGTGTGTCTTTATGTTTCAGTTCTTAGAAACTCACCAATCCAGCTGACGTCCAGGCAGAGACGGCTCTGAGTGAAAACTCCAGCACGATGAGTGAGGCAACCCTCGAACCCACCAGTGACAGAAGCACAGTCAGGCACCAGAACTGGAGAGCTGCTCTCCAACGGCCTCTCAGAGGACTTACCAATGAGGAGGATCTCTGTTTACCTCCGCTAGCCACGTCAGAATCACTGCGTGGAAAAGAAATCATACAATAACTCCACTTTTAAGACATTCGTTTTATTTTTTCCCCTTATTAAAGATAAACTTACCAGCATTTTTGAATGAAGTTATAAACTCTCACCAAATTATACAGAACTGATACACCACATGCACCAATAAGTCCTTTAAGACACAAATAACAAGCAAAAAAATCAAAAGAAACTAAGTTTTATCAAAGACAAATGAGAAAATAATCACCTGAATGTGTTAATGCAACAACAAAAAGAGAGATTTTGAAAACAGACCTCGCAAAAAGAAGTCAATATTACTTAAATCAAAAGGCGTCCATTCAAAGATGTCCGTGATCCAGCTGGATATAAAAAAGATTCTCATGTTTCTGGTGTAATTTATCAACAATAACACTCAAAAGAACCGCTTTCATGCCACTTTAACGGAAAACGTTCAGCAAACGACAAATCAGAGCAGAATTCTTCTGAGCGAGACCTTTGGTAAAGATGTAATGTTGTCAGTATTTCTTCCTGCTGATCAGCTGTGAATACAGGAGTCCAAAGGTTAAGTTGACTCAAGTTATCCTTCTAATCACTTCTTGATGAAAGACGCTGAATGATGATGGGATTTTCAGGACAATAGCACTTTTGACAGGATTAAAAGCCGTAAATAAATTAGAATTAGTGCATTTTTTAATAGTTCTATTTGAATTTTATAACTTTCTTTGCTGCATTTTCACTAAAAGTCCAGATTGATTCAATTAGCTGAATTGGGTTTATTTTATGAGCTCATATCATCATCCAGAAGAGCTTCTTCCATTGTAATGAGGATAGTGGAGATTTTATTCATGTAGACTGAAACTACTGATGTTTTAAACTCTGCGACCATCTTTCGTGTCGTGACCTGTGTTTATACGTTCTTTTGAGACGAAGTGTTGTCTAAGCTGAAAGGATGCTGTTATAAGTAAGAGTCTTCCTCTGGTTTCTCTACTTTGACATGGATTTTACCTCACTTTGGCCTTTAACGTTTCTCAAAAGTGCTTTTTAAGAAGCAGAAATAGCTGACTAACTGAGTTAACACACCAGTTGCCCTCCAGCTCTTGTGTGCTTGTTAGGGTTACGGCCTCCATTGCTGATACAAGGTAGTTTCATAAAAACGATTCTTTAGCATTAACATCTTCCTGTTTGGTGTGTCCAGCACCATTTTTTGACAAATGCGGGCATTTGGGTTTTTTTTTCAGCAATTCCAGCTAACATCTTCCCTTTCCTCATATAAAACTATGAATAATGGATGCTTTAACAGGATCACAGGTGAGTCACAACTCAATGACTGTGAAACATCAGCACCAAAGAGTGAAAGCTTCCACTACTATCCCCATCAGAACTGAAAAAGCTTGTCTGGATGAGAATAAAACCTCCTCAGGAACATTAATCCAGATCTAATGACTTAACAACACCTCTGTTGGACACCGTGACCTGGATGAACGAGATCCTTCAGACACTTAAACATGTTTTCCACAGATTCATCTCCATAGAACAGAAAGGCAGATGTGGCACACTTCTTAAAAACATCTTTATTTTTACCACAAAGAAAAGGCCTTAAGTACACATACTGTTAAATATTAAGAATATGGGATTTTTAGCTTTGCAAGAGCTCCAAAAGGTCCACGTATCTTTTATAAATCCCATTATTTCTTCTTTTCATATAACAAAGGCAGGTTCAATAAATCATTGGAGTATTAGAAACAAAGCAGAAATTCTGGATGTGAGAATGGAAAGCCTGTGTTTCAGTCACCCTGACTTGTTCCTTCAGGTGTCAACACAAGTGATGAGCCTCTCCTGTCAGATCTGATACAAGCTGAGGCAAATTCAGCAACATTGCTTCATGGTTTATCAAACAGGTAGTGAAAGGTAAAACGTGATCAAGACACCTGACAAAAGCTTTTCAGCATCTTATTTAAGAGCATTAAAGTTGGGCCACCTTCTGTGTTGCTGAAGCAGGGAAAATCTCCCTGAAAGCAGCAGAAGAGCAAGTTGTTTGCTATCTGAAAGAGTTAAATGAGGCATTTAATGTCACTCATTTCTGTAAAATCTAATTAAATCGATCACTAAAGGTCTGAGTTGGATGATTGGTTGGTTTGTTAGTCGTGAAGGCTCTGCTACCATTAATATCGCTATCTGATAGCCGACATGTCATTGTTTAATGTATCCAAATGTGCAGTTTACCATTATGTAGGCAGATGAGTCCAAGACTATTTATTGGTCCAGAGTCGAGAAACCCTCAACTTGTTTTTTGGACTTGAAGATGTCCTTCGGTTTTTCTAGCTTTGCATTTGCACACAGATATGTCTCTTAGTATCAGTCTTCAAATGTAACGCATAGCCTAAAAGTGAAAAAGAAGATTCCCAAACACGTATTAAAGCCCACTCAGAGACGTTTGCAGGTGTTTTAGCTCCTTTTCTGGCTCTAGTATTCCTTCACCATCTGCTGCCTCATCAGATCCCAGAACAGCATGCTGAGGACCGTGTGTGGAGCCAGTCGCAGAAAGACGGGACCCATTCCTTTATATAATCCCAGTGGACCCTCAGCTTGACACACTTTCAGTATGCAATCTGAAAATCCATGGTACAGCTTCCCCTGCAAAGCAGATAACAGAAGGTGTTACGTCTTAATATGCGTTTAGCTTGAATGAACGGTGCGTAAAAACCCGCTGTGATGAAGCGAGTTTGTGTAAGCTCACTCTGTGAAACTCGTCCACCGGCTGGTTGTAGAGACGCGTGCTAATGACATCGAATGGCGTCATGGTGATGGCCACAGCAACTCCACTGATGCACGCGGCTATCAATGCCGAAAGCCATTTGTTTGGACTACACCACTGTGGAAAAGATGACAAAAGAGTCCAAATGATTGGCAGAAAGGGCAGCAGATTGGGTCAAAATACAATGCCATAATGTAGGCCGTTTATTACCCTCACCTGAGAATGTGACACCCAGTCCTTAGCTGAAGTGAAGGTTGCCAGTTGAGCAGCTGATCCCACCATAACTCGTGGCACGGCCCCTTCCACACCCCTCCAAAGACCAGTTAAACCTTCTCTTCTATAGATGGTAACAAAGGCATGAGACACTCCCTGAAATATAAGTGAATAAAACACAGATGGGCAAAGGTGAGACAGCAGTTATCTTTCATTCACAGCAAAATGGAAAGAAGTTATTAAGTGAATCCCCATGGAATCAGAAAACACGTTCTGTGTCTTTATATCATGCATCATTAATGCAGAAGATGTGCAGGCTGCGGAAGCAACACACAATGAGTATGGACAAGTTGCAGACCCTCCAGTAGGACAAACCTCCCTGTTTTGCAGAGCTTAATCAAGGTGTCAGATGAAGGAGGCTTTTAGTTGGGCAGGACCATTTTGATAGCTAAATGACCGCTACACCTTAATCACTAGCAGAACGTGAGCCTCTTTCAGAGAAAATGTGATTTAACCCAATATGCAGAAGATGTCTTAGTTATTCTTTTGTAAATTAAATTTTAGATTTAAATAATTTATAAATAATCAGTGCTTATTTGCATTTTACACAGAATATAGTTTTAAAAACACATTATTATTAGTATGTTTATTCCCCTACTGATATTTCCCCTATCAGGAGAACTCATACAGATATTTCTTACCTGATGTTTGTGCTGGTGACCTACAGCTATTTTGTCCACAGTCTGAGATTGCAGATGGGTTTTGACCTGTGAAGAAAATGCAGTAGCAAGTTAATAAAACATTTCTCTCATCCCCCATTTTACTACCAAACTGTAGTCACTAGAAATACTGTGCTTATAATGATTAACAGGAAATGTAAAAATAATATGTAGAGACTTGTCATCAAAGTTTTGCAATGTCTGTATCAGATACAAAGATGAGTTATGTAAGGACTGCACATCTGCCAATGATCACCAGCAAGACTTGCACAACATGCATATTTTTAAAAACCAGTTATGGAAATTCCCCCCTGGGAAGGTGTGTTTTTTTTTATATTGCGCATGTAAAATTGTTTGTCTGCATTAAGATGTAAATAAAACAACCTTTCCCGTCCTTCATTTCCTGCCACCAGCACAGAAGGATCCATAAGATACTGTTTATTTTTGGCCGCAGTAGGTGAAGCAACGCAGTTTATATATTTAGTGACCTACATACAAAGCAACATGTCAAATGCAGAAGATCAGATAGATGGATGTGTGGATTGATAGCTGAGGCAGAAAAACAACCACACTACTATTTAACCATTTAACCATTTAACCAGGGTTAACCAGCATGCATAGAAAAGTGAAGTAGTGAAGTCACTTAAAAAGAG
>JBAMIG010000003.1:18703634-18715467 GCA_037177335.1 Kiunga ballochi
ATTTAACCATTTAACCATTTAACCAGGGTTAACCAGCATGCATAGAAAAGTGAAGTAGTGAAGTCACTTAAAAAGAGTCCACTTTTAAAACCAGTTAACTTATTTTATTTAGCAAATCAGAGCCAGCTCAGTTAAAGGATTATAAATTCAAACGATTATTTATTATATAAGTTCAGACCTGATTGACTCATGTTGCGATGGCCTCCTTTTTTAAACTATTGAAAAAAAATCTCGCCGTTAATAAACATGGCAGACAAAAAGAAAGCCACGTAGCGTGGTTTTGCATCCCAAACACCTGTACAGGATAAAAAAAGATCCAGGACATTTGAGACAGCTTTGAAATGGAGCCAGGACTTCTTGTTTTAGCTTTCCAGGACATATACAGATTGTTTACACCACTGAAACTTTACCGAATGTGTGTATTCATCTTTTGTTTTCTACATTTAGTCAGATCTCATCAAACAATGTGTGGGATCAACTCTGGCTTTGATACAAACGGACTTGTTTCTTTTAACACATAACCTTCAGCTTTGGCATTTTTAATTCTGTCATGAGACAATGGCCTGCTTCATCTTACATTCGCTCTCGGGTCTTTCAGCTTCTGTGGACTTGCCTAACTAACCTCATTTTTATCACGTGCACATACAACTGAGTGTAACCTAATCTGAAAAACCTTCTAGCAAGCGTATGGGTTTCAATTTCCTTCATGGTTTAGTTTTTGACCTATTGGACTCCAACATACAGACTCTTTATTCTGCAGGTTTCCTACAGTAACCCATTGTGTTAATGGGATGATTACGTCCAGATGCAGCGTTCTTATTAATCATGGCCGTCTGATTTAGGCTTGCACCCTGGTCCTTTAAATCTTTCAGATAACATTGCAAGTTTCTCTTCCATTGTTCTACAGATAACCTGGACATTTTTGCTTCAAAAGTCTTTTGCAGATAGTAGTTTCATATTAAATAACAATTACTATCTCCTGTTTAAAATGACAAACATTAAACTGCCTTTGCCCTTCATTGTAATGGGTTTGTCCTACCTGAGGAGAAAATTAAATATAATTCTGGGTTTAATGTTGTGTAATTTATGCCTCTACCGTGCAAATGTTCCAAAAAGGTGAAGCAATGAATGCCCTGCAAGCCTCTTTACACAACCTGGATTCATGTTGATAAAGATTTAAATAAAAAAGGATGAACTTAAAAATAACTTACAAGGTAAGCTGGAGATGCAATGAAAGCCCCTAGAGCCCCGGCACCGGCCCCTGACAACAGACTCCCTCCGTGGAACGTGGTGATGCCAAGAGCTTCACAGTAGGAGTAAGAACCCAGCCGCACTCCATTCATCACACCCTGGTAAATCAGCCCAACTGAGAGCCCCTTCTGCAAGCCTCTGAGTCCATCTGTGCGCCCCACCACCCACAGGGCCTGCAGGACTCCCCGGTAGTGTATCTGGTAGGTTCCCCGAGCACGAAGCTCTCCCTGAAGCTGCAGACGGGTCTTCACAACCTCCAGAGGATTGGTGAACACGCAGGCTGCACAGCAGGCAGAAGCACCCATGGCAAAATCCAGGGGTGGCCAGACAGCCGGAGGAGGCAAAGAGGGGCTAAAAACACTGTGGGGGACAGTAGAAGATGCCATCCTGTGGGAAGGCTGGCTACCAAATACAGACTCTTCAGGTGAAGATTTTAGCAGCTGGGCACTGGTCATCCCTGACATCCTTATCCTGATAGTGCTTGTAATGTATCAGTGTGTTAGGGACAAGGAGTGTATCTTGTACTTGGTACAGTACAACAAAGTAAAAAAACAACAACAAAACAGCTGCTGAGATATTTAGTCAGTGTTGCATAATGCTTCTCTGAAACTGCAGGATACGTCGCCCGTCATGTGTCCTTCTGCAGTGATTTTTATTATCTTCTTTGACTGTTTGTCTGCTCAAATGAGGCACCATCTGCAAGAGAATTCATTCAGCTGAGTAAGCACTTTTCAGATATAGGTTTTGTTCTTCATGTGAACACAAGACACACAGCATTGTGAGAAATATTTACTAAATTTCTGATCACATGGCAGGTATTTTATAAGCTGTTTGATCAAACTTGTAGCTGTTTTAGTGTCCAGTCACCCACTAAGAACAAGTTAAAGTGTGCAGCACGGTGAACAAACTAGTTTAAAAATTAAATCAAGTGGAAATATATAAAAATACTTGCTAATACACACTGGAAATAAGCTTAAAATATAAAACTGGTCCGAGTTAAAGCCTGTAACTCCATTGAGAAACTCACAGTGTTGGGTCCTGCGCAGCTCTTCTTCCTCCTCTCCCATCATTGTAAACATGTGTCTTCATTGTTAAAGTCTCCTCCCCCTGACTCACATCAGAGCCAATCCAGGCCCAGGTCCGCCTGCCTCCTCGCTGAGGTCCAGAGTCTGCACCAATGACCCGCTTCTGTCGTGTTCTGCCCCTGTTCTGCTCCTATCGGAGCTCTCTGGGTAAAAGGTTAGTGATGCTCAGAAAGAGGAGGGTGGAGAAGTACCAGCTCTCTAAACACACTTTAATCTCCCAGATAATCCTTGGAGAAAAACAAAAAATACAGTGTTTTAAATTCAGTTCACTTCAATGCATATATATATATATATATATATATATATATATATATAACCTGAATACAAACGTTTTAATGCATAAGATTTTAAAAAATACTACTTAAAAAACTCAATAAATGACATGTAATCACAACGTGTTAAGATGACTTGTCAGTTTCTATTTCCTGTGTTTACGCAAACTAACCACTAGATGTCGCTTTTTAGCGTGCAAGTTTTAAAAAGCAGCGTACCCCTAAAAACACGCATGTTTGCGGATGCAGGCAATGAATAAACGCAAATTGTCATCTTTTTTAAAAAGCCAACAGTGTGATCTTTGGTGATCTCTTATACATACTTGGTAGTAATAGTAAAATATTAGTTTATACTGTTTTAATAACCTCCATTTCAGAAGCAACCTCAGTGGAGCTAAAATGATTTGGGAGCAGGTAAAGAACAATAATAAAACACCATTCACAGAGGTCAGGGATAAGATTTTATTACTGTATCTGTTGAATGGATGAAAGGAGCACAATTCATTTACAGACGTGTGACATGTATCTCCATTTGTTGTAAACTCTGTACCTTTGGGACAGTATGTCATCAGGAAAGTCCCAACAGGTTGGATCTGTCCCTATTTTCTCTTTATTATCTTTGCACCAACATCAACTGAATCTCCTAACAATAATGTCTGATTGGTCAGGAGGCGATCTCTTATCCAGAACAGAACCTGCTCTGCAGCATCTGTTGTTGTGGTATAAAACCAGCGTGGTAGTCCAGAAAACCCAGTTAACCCTGAATTACCCCGATAAGAGAAAAATCTAACTTTGTAGGCCTCAGACCTTGAAAGCTACTTTCTTGCATGTTTAGATACAACCCCTCTCCTGATACACTTGAATAGCTCGTTACCAGGTGTCTGAGGAGCTGAATGACATGGGAATATAGATTTGGGTTGCATACACACACACCCTGCTTCTACACACCAGATGCAAATGACTGAATCACCATGCAGATCTTAATAAATCTGTTGGATCCATTTGACTTGAATCAGGTGTGCATAATTTAATCCCCTCTTTGCTTTCACATTTCTAACCCAGATTACTGTGAAATGTCTCATTTAAACTGGTGGAAAAGCAGCAATGTTCACTGGACACCAGACACACAAGAACTTCCAGACTGTGACAGACCAGACATGGAGGCCTTTATTGTTTTACTATGTTTATATTACAGTGTCGCATCTCTCAGCCACCACAGACCCGGACACACATTAGTCAACGACTTTTAACCACCACCGTGCACACACAGACGCACACACACTCACACGGTCTTCAATGTAAACATTGCAGGCTTTAAAAGAGTGATACAAAAAGCAAGGGAGTTGTAAACTTTTTCCCGTCAACGGCACTGGCTCTTCGCTTTTTTTCCCTCAACAAGAGCTCAGAGGTGGCTTACACAAGAAAAAATGAAATGTTTTTGTTTGGTTCGTAACCTTTTGGGTAAGGGTTCACTTCCACCCAGTCACAAACACCCATACACACACCCAAACACACACAGTTAAGATTTTCATTCAAGAAAATGTCTTATCAAAGTGTAATTAAAGTGTTTTCTCTTTAATGCTTGCAGTAGGCAGAAAGAACAATAGTGAATTTCTGAAGTGAAACATCTAGCAACAATAATGTTCTTTACTTATAATCCTTCCTACAGGAAAAAGGCCTTGTGTGTCAGTTCCCTCGTTTTGCCACCAGAGTGGAACATTGTCATCTCAGTCACACCAGTAGCTGCATTACCTTTTAGCGCGTACAAAGTACAAGGCGTTGGTTTTAGGGTAGTACTTCACATTCTGTTTTTTGTCCATGAGGCCCCCAAAAATAATGAGCTCTCCCCTGCCCTGTACCACAGTGTGAAGGCTGGTCTCCGGCGGTCCGGTAACAGCAGCGGGAGTCCCGTTCCCATAAACTCTCCAGGACACGACCCCGGCAGATTTGGCCCTGGACACATCCAGCACGTACATCTGCATGGGTTTGCAGTTAAGAGACTGGTACAGAGGCTTCCCTACGTTCAGGCTCTGAGGCGGGTGATGACCGAGGCGCCGCGCTATTGGTGGGATAGCGTGGCCGTCAGCTCCAGCAGCTTGAGGTGGGCTTGAGGAAGAAGATGGAGGGGTTCCAGGAGGACCAGAACCTCCTCCTCCACTACTTCCTCCTACAGGAGAAGCTCCCTGTGTCTGAAGGGAAGACGACGATGATGAAGATGGTAAAGATGAGGAAGATTTGTTTTTCACTGCCTCAAGCCCTCGTCGTAAGGCAGCAGGGGACACTGCACCTGGGGGTGTGCGTGGGGAACCTGAGGGAGGTGTGTGTAGGCCATTAGTGCTGGGGACTTCAGGGTGGTGAACGGCAGAGGGGGGAGACTCCCAGCCATAGTCTGTGGATGCAGGCAGATGAGGGCGGGAAGGAGGGGAGGCAGCCTGGGCTGGGCTGGTCCGAGGAGAAGGTGAAGATCCGTTTAACAGAGGAGGAAGTGGAGGAAGAGGAGGGCTGTCTGGGCCCTGTGAGGGAGACTGCTGCTGGGATGAAGATGGGCTACCATCTCTGGCACTTCCTCTAGCTGTAGGTCGAGGCCTTAGAGTGCCCCATCGACCGTTGACACATGGAGCCTCTTCAGCGGCTCCCAGGACAACACCGGCAGCCCCGCTCCGAACAGGAGACTGAGAACGCAGGGAAGGCGGCTCGGGGCCCAGAGGGGCGGGTGTGGCACTTATGGGGGAGGGTCGAGAGTTAAGACTTGGGCTGAGAGGTGCACGACCAGATGGAGCCTGCGAGAAAACCACCACACACTGGCCGACCTTGTGGTGGCAAAGACAAGATCCATCAGAGATGTACAATCAAACACACACACACCAGAATGAAAATCCAAGTTAAACACACTTACCCTACAGGCTGGATGACACCACAGTTCTGGGGCTCCGTGATCCTCATTTTCCACCTGTAGTTGCTGCCATCTCCACGCCGGGGCTTCCATGTGGAGGAGCCATGCATCTTTGAGGAGCTTTAAGAGATGAATTAAAATCAGCTACATTTCCATTGAGACATTAGGTTGTTCTGAAGTAACAAACATGGAAGGAAACAACAAACTTACTGCATTAGGACCACCGCAGCCTCCCAAGATGAGCAAAGTCTTATCATCAATCACAATCTAATAGATTAAAAACAAAACATTACTTAGTTTTACATCTTATTTAACATGATAAACACCAGACTGTGATCCCCGCAGACCAAAATTCAGAACGTGATATTTACTTTAGACTGATGCCACTAAGGAAAAGTTACACCCTGACCAGAATGCAACATTCACAAATAGGTTAACATGAAATGAATTCAAATAACTGTATGTATACATGTACATACTATGTGTATTTGTGTTGCATTTAAGAGAGAAATAATTATAATACCAGGGTCAGAAGCCAGACAGACAGGTGACCTATCACACGCACACAAAGGCACTTAGACGTCACATCAGCATCATGTCATTGGCTGCATTTAAGGACACTTTAGTGACCGTGTTCTGTGTGGAGCAGCAGCTACATTAAACTACAGTGAAATCTTTGGCTGTCATGTGGAATTGATTCTCAGGAGAAAATTGGGTCTCCATATGCAGAAAGAGCAAAAGATGTCCTTTGGTCTGTTTAGCAGTGAACGCTTTGAATTCAGAAAGATGTCAAAACATCTTTGGTAGCCAATGAGTTCAGTTCAGAAGATGATAAAAAAAAAAAAGAGTTAAGAAGAACGTTACAGGAACGGCCACCTTGTTGGTACTAATGTTAATACACACCCTAACATCAAGAGCGTTTTAAGCTTGGTCTAAACACTGAAGGTACTTACCTGTGACTGACCTCCTCGCGGGTGGGGGGATGGACCTGATATGGGTGGTTTGGACCATGACCACTGCTCCAGGTCCAGAACCCAGACTTCATTACTCCTAAGCAAAACCAAACAAAAGTCAATTAGATACAACTATCTTCATGGTTTTTTACGCAACACATTGAAAACATTTTTAAAAAGCTCTAAAGCCACATTTTCCCCCCAAATGTACAAACATGTCAAACTCTGAGGATTTAGGTTGCTTTTGTTGGAGCAAGTATTGTTTTTGGTCATTTAGCTGCTGAAAAGATGGACGTCCTGATGAAACAAGTCCTGTTCGTGGTGAACAGAGGTGAAGCATAAATAACTGAGATGTATCCACACTGGCTACTTTCTTTTTTCACTTTTCTTCCTGTTTCGGATGACATCTGTTGCGATCACTAGAATTCAGTCCGACGCCTCTCAACATTTTCCTCCATGCTTAACAGCCAGATGTTTATTGACACTATTTAAATGACAGCGTGTCCTTTGTGCCTCGACATGGACGTGTATTCCCAAGTAAATTAACTCAGCATGATGATAGCACACATCAAATTATTAAATAGTCTCTTTTTGCTAAAATAAATAAAATAAATTGCAAATAGAAAACTGTGGAAATCATCCCCGTTGAAAGCGTCGAGATATCAGATGAGAACAACACAATATTTACCAGAGTTTAAGAGTTGAGTTTAAATTAAGTATAACGTTAAAGACAAACTAAAACTTTCATCTTAAAAGCAGAATGCTCCCTTCTGGCTGTATGAAGGAAGGAAGGAAGACTTTCATACATTTGACGTGCTCCTAAAGATCCGCCGAACACGACCATAGAGTTTCCAATAACTGAGGATGAGTGGCCAGCCATAGGCGGAGGTCCGTGTGTTGTTACTATACAGTTCCACCTGAGACAGTAAAAGGAAAAAAAAAATCATTTCAGAGGAGAGATGGAAAATAATCTACATTTAAAATAGATTTATTTTAGAAAAATGAATGAATGAATGAAATCTTACCAGTTCTTTGATGGTGAGTATGTGTGGATTTCATCAAAAAATCTTTCTGGCTGGTGCAGAGGATAAGGGCTCGGGCGCGTCCATCCTCCAAACAGCACTAACAAGTCTTTGTGCATCACCAGAGTGGCTCCAGCTTTAGGGGATGGATAGGAACCTGCAAAATATAATAAACATATGACCGATTACATCATTTTTCAAATATAAGCTTAATCGGCTGATAAGAATATATTGACATTCAATTATTTATAAAATGGTAAAAGCTGATATGAGTCGGCTCGCCAGGCAAGTTAATAACCACGTAAAATGACAACATGCCTCACTGCCTGTAAAAATATTGCTGTAGCAATGCTAACCTAGCATAGCATTAGCATGCAGCTTAAAAAGCCAGTGATAACTAAACATTAGAACAGAAATATATGCCAGTAAAGAACCGTCAGCTGTGTGTTGAGGAGATGGGAATGCAAAGGAGAGGCTTTATTAACACTGGGGTTGGACTAATTTCACTGTTATAAATAACTTTTACCATATATTCAAAATGCAACTATATTCTTTTTGCTTCATAAGCAAATCCCACTTTGAAAGAAAATGATGCAGTAAAGAAAATTATATAGAAAAGAAAATTGAATTAATCATTTAAGAGCATCATAGGGCAGTATAAATTATGTTCTTACAATCATTTCATTCATTATGTTGCTTATATAAAGCTACGACCCAACTAAAGGTCCATCTATCCGTACACCCAGAGGTTTCTCTCTTTGTTGGAAGTTTTTGTACTTGAAATTTTCTCTTTTATCCAAATATTTGAGATTGGCCTAAAAAAAATCCCCATCGGCCCGAGTCCAAGTATTCAAGTATTTTAGAAGAGAAACATGTTTCTGGGTAATATTAACGTTTTATAACAAAGAGAAAATGCAGAATACAGAACACAGAAAAATCTACTTATCTGCAAGATAAACTGTTTGTGTATAGCACAAATGTGCAATTTATGACCTCGTTTTCCTCCTAAAAATCCCGTTACTACTCATTACACAGTATTGTAAAAAAAATAAACTTTGAACTCTTGCTCTTCCTCCAGTGAAAACGTCTCACCTGATGCTAAAGGGCGGATCCATTCCTTGCTGTTAAGGTCAAGTCTCCACAGATCATTGAAGGCAGCGTTGCAGCTACTCTGAGTGCAACCCCCAAACACGTACATGGACTGATTCGAGTCATAATAACACGCACCTGAAACATCCCAAAACAAAATATACATCAACTACAAATTAACAGTAAATCAGGCTAACGATCGCATCGTGTTTGAAATAACAAGGTAATGACGTTCAGTCTTATACATGTACAGTACAGCTCAAATACTATACTATGCAGTACTATACTATACAATACAGGCATTTGGCAGACGCTTTTATCCAAAGCAACTAACTTTGACTTTTTAAACCAAACATTAAAACAAACATGGGATTTATACGGTTATTTATATTACACAAAGCACAATTTCCTATGTCCAGAATCTGTTAATCTAATCTACAAATAGTTTTAGCTGCATAACCTTGATTGTAGTTCTGCTGTGTGAATATAAGAAACTTCCTTTTGATATAGTAAAAGTGTGTTATCGGCAATTACAGTTCAAGTGGTAGAAAAAGTCATAGAAACATTGTATATTACTACAGCCTGCCTTAAAAAACACAAGCAACAGCCTACTTAAGAAAAGTAATTTTAATGGTTACACCCTGTGAGACTCATTCAGAAATCCAGTAAAGTAAGAATATACTGACTGTGTGAAAAGCGCTGCGTGATGGGAGTTCCTGGATATGGGTATGTACGACTTTCCCACTGGATATTTCCCTCCTGGACAGCTCTCAAAAAACCATGGTAACACTGATGGGCAACACCTAATTCAGAAAAAGTGGAAGTAAGCAACAGGGACACAGACATGCTAGCAAAGTAGAGGAATATGCATGTCACAATGAATCAGTGGGTACATTTTCAATACTATGTGCTATACATTGCATACCTTTTATGAGACGATACCACTGCTTACATACAAGCGCAGCAGTTTTATGCTCCTGGTAAGGTGAGAGAAAGGATAAAATATATTCAAGAACTTCCTCTGGCAACTCCATCATGGTTCTTCCTTCTCCTTTGGCACTACTGTCCATGTTCATTTCCTGTCTGTAGGACCCCATCTTTGCCTCCTCTTCTACTATTATCCCTGCAGTCTCTGTACTTTCATCCTCTGTATCCATGGCAACAAAATATCCATCTTCATTGTCAGAGGAACGGGACATTATTGTCTGTTGAGAGATATCAGACATAAAAACATTAGACCTAATTGCATTCTCAATGTGTTTAGAGATTTAGCTTCCATACAGTCTGTTAGTTTTCTTTATATTGATTTAATTTTAAGACTAAAGCCTTATATAAAAAAAAAAGACATCTCGTGTTATCCTAGAAGCCAAATGACTGTGCAAAGCTGAAACAGTCCTAACATTATAGATACAGTTATGCAAAGATAAGTGCAACTTTCGTATTTTGTCTGAAATTATTTATTCACTTTCTTGAGACTGTAGCTTTTTCTACCTGTTGGCACGTTCCAGTTATATTTTCAACCACGTCTAACTAGCTTTAGTTAGCCATCACATAACAAATTAAATGCTGGACTGCTAACGCTACTCATCAACTACAGCTAACTAGCGCTGCCAGTAAAAACACTACTACTTTAAAACGTGTTGCTTGAATTGATTCGCTTAGGAATGACTTTGTTTTCGCAATTCTATCAACAAAGTCATCAAGACATTACAGAATTTAGCTTTTGATCCTCTGATAATGGAACTTAGCATTGGCTAACGGTAGCTAACACATTAGCAAAAGAGCTAACAGTCGCTAACACATAATCTATACCTAGCGATTTATAGCAACTTATTATGCCACTTTTTTAAAAAACGTTTGTTTGACTAAATATGTAAATCCGTCACCTCTTTATTGTACTGCGGACATGACATCCTTTCAAGATATCAGCTAACGTTACATTCTACTAGCTAAGAAGCTAGCCGATGTCTCCAGTGTTGTCTTCTGTTGATAATCTTTGCTAATGTTAGCCTTAACAGAGGCTCTGTGTTGTCAGATGCTATGCCAACGTTCATCCCAGAAATGTTGTCAATTTCACTGTGAACGCCCGGCTGATACCGTTGTTTGAGACGTGTTCTTTTCTAGGCTCTGAGGGTGAATCTTTCTTCCACTCCTTCCCGGTATCAGCTCCGGTGATTCATCTGCAGCCTCCATCCAGTCGCCATCTTCCAATGTGAACAGCTTCCTCCCTCCGCTGCAGAGCGCGGCTCCGGCCGGTGTCCGCCTGGTACCAGGGTGGGTCCGGAGCCCCCTAACAACATTAACAGCTGAAGGCAATATCCTCAGAATGACAAAAAATATGTCAGAATTACCCTAGAAGCTATTATAAATGTTTAAATGCAAGAATTAGTTACACTAAAGTTATATCGGAGAATAAGGGGTACTTTATTTATCACTGTTGAGGGTGCTGGTCAACAATATTGACTCTCCGAATCATTCTTAATATATCTGGATACAGTCCTATTTTCTTAAATAAAGCAATATAAACCCGTTCTGTGAGATTATAAAACGAAATGAATAAAAACTTTAATCGGGTGAAGTATAAAAGATATGTTAAATAGAAACACACTTTGGGGAATTGAAATCAGTCCCTTAAACAAACTAGAAGCATAAAGTAAAATGTCACCATGTCATTAAATAACTATCATGTAAGTGATTTTTTATGTTTTAATGCCCCTGTGTGAATGAGAAAAAATAGTAAACATGAAATGGTGTTTATATATAAGGACTAATTTAAGAAGCCTATTTATAAAATCTTAGCTCCCATAATTTTTGTCTCACCAAACTTTCTGATCCACTTTTGTGCACGTCATCTTTTCAAATCCACCCAGGAGCACAATGTGGACTCATGATGCTCCCACAAAAATTTTAATTTGACAGTTTCATCCACCAGAAACTGCTAAATATCCGACCACCACCCTTCCTCTATACGCACGGCTTTATTGTGGTATGATGCATTGTGATTTTCTCACATAAGACTCACTTTCACTACCCCAAGATAAACAGTCCACTAGGATGGAATCCAGCTCCCTCCATAGAATCAAATAGTATGATAATAAATACACAGCACTTCAGAAAGTTTTGGGTGTTCATTCTGCATTACCGACTATGAGCGCTTTCTCATCGGTCGGTGTTTTCCAAATGTGACTTATTACACACACACACACACACACACACACACACACACACACACACACACACACACCCACACACACACACACACACACAC
>JBAMIG010000003.1:18732765-18747953 GCA_037177335.1 Kiunga ballochi
TGTTGATTCTTGACTACAAATTTAAAGTTTATATCTTTATGTTTGAAACCTGAAATGTGGTGAAAGGTTGCAAGGTTTAAGGGGGCCGAATACTTTCACAAGGCACTGTATATATATATATATATATATATATATATATATAGCCTATATAGTGTGTGTGTGTGTGTGTGTGTAATTTCCTCAAAAACTGAGCAGCAGAATTGATATTGCTGTAAAGAGAACTCACATGTTTGTTGCTGCATTGTAGCCTATTTGAGGAAACTAAAAATAAAAACAGGTTTGACTTCCTGATCTGCAGTAAAACATAGTTCCACCAGTAAATCTCTTTTATTGGTCATACTGTGGAATTTTCTACTTTAGCCTACACTTCAAAGTTGTCATTTATAGTTAAGCTATTTATTTGAAACTTTCATCATATGGACTTTGATAAAACTTATGAAATGTTATCAAGAAGAAGCTTCATGAAAGTAAAGCGCAGCAGTGCATCATTTTCAGTGATTGTCTGTTTACACTTTTTATAAACTCATTTAAATGAGATTTGCTTTATTCCTCCCTTCAGCCTCCTGTTTGGTTGCTGGATGAATGTGGGGTGAGAGAGAGAGAGAACATGGGAACGGAGGTGGAGGGGGTGCGCTTTAAAACCTGCTAATCCTGCCGTCCTCAATCTGTCTGCACCGGAGGAGGAGGCGACAGGACGGACAAACTGGGCTCCTCCGCGCCTGCAACTTTTATCGGGACATTAAGCAGCAAATGATCCACTCATGCTCGTAGACTTTCGGTCTTTTACACGCGCGTTGGAAACCCAAACAGGCCGTTTGTTCATCTTGTGAGGACGTCTCATTTACCCGGAGATAATCCTAATTCCCTGGAGGATTTTTAAATAGCTGCTAGGCGCGCGCGATGAGCGCTGCGGAAAACTCAGACACCGACTCCAACAAGCTGGAGTCTGTGATTCAGGTGAGGCTCCTCTCACCTGTTTCTGCCAAGATGTGCTGACAGCGTGGTGTGTCCAACTATAGCATGCATGTTTGTGTTTGGGGACAGCATCTTGGACTGTTGTGTCTCCTGTGATACAGACTCCTCATCATCACCTTCATCTTTATTTGCTTCATATTAAGCCTCATGCTTTCTTTCATTCCAGTCCTTCACAGTGCTCAGGCTAAATGTGTGTGTTTTTCTGTATCAGAGGCTGGAGGAGAGTGTTCTGTCTGAGGAGAAGAGGCTGACGGTCCAGGGCCCTTCACCTGATGCCCCCCCTACGTCTCTCCCAGCACGAGTGCGAGAAATTGTCACCAAGAACCTCAACGATAGCAGTGAGTGCCCTGCTCTCCATCCTGCTGAATCAACGCTTTGACCATATAACAATCTTCCTTTTTTTATTCTTTCTGGAAGCAGCAGGAGCCATGTCCTCGGTCATGTCTCTCCAGGAAGAGAACCGGGTGCTGCAGGGTGAGCTGGCAAGGTTGGAGGACCTGCTGGCTCACAGCAGGGCCGACAGAGATGAGCTCGCCATCAAGTATGGTGCCATTAGTGAGAGGGTAAGAGCAATAACATCTGACTAATATAAACAGCAATGTGACACAAGTTGGGTTAAGGATGGAGGAAAAACTCGGATTGGGAGTTATAACGAGCTGCATAGTTTAAGGTTTAACCTCAATAACTCTCCAGCTGTTCCGGCTGGACAGAAATTGTAAAGAAAGCTGTGAAACCCTCCTTTTTTTAATCACTTTTAGTGGTTTTTTTTTTTCATCTGTTGGTCTGTCTTTGTCTGAGATTTGCTTGTCTCCCAGGTGATGGGGGCTGGAATGAACTGAAGTGGAATGTTGCTATGGCGTCTGTCGCCCTGGGTTACTGTAAACAGGGGCTTCAGTAGAGAGGAGGGACGTGGATGTGGGTGGCCGCCATACTCGTTTTAGGCAAAACATTTCTAAAAGAACCATGCAGACCTGGATGCAAAAGCGCTTCCAAAGTTGGATTTTCCTTTAAGGAAACTATTTCTGTTCATTACATTTATTAGATGACATGAATTGTATTTGTGACTGTTCAGTATCTGCTTCCTTTGCCCCACTCTCGTGCACTTTTAGAAAAGAATATAGGAAGCATGACCTCAGTCTTTATTCTTTTCTAATTAACTCATTTCATTGGATAATCCTGCAAGAGTTCATTAGTCTCCTTCCTGAGACGTGGCAGCTATCCAGCTGACTCGGGTACTGAAACAGTGGGGGTGTCACGAAAATATCCTAAATCTGATCATTTATTGATATGAATTAAAACTAACCTTTTTGTGGCAGTTTGAAATTACCTAAAACAGAAGGGTTTTAGTTTCTACAGGAGCAAAGCATCACAACACTTATTTAATGTTAATTCAAATGTAAATGTCCTGAATAAGTTGAAGTTAGTGACTGTTAAATTTAATTTCATCTGCTGCTTCTCTTCTCTTATCCAACCACAGCTTGAGCAGGCTCTACGTTTGGAAACAGGTGAGGGCGACCAGGATTCACCAGAGTCTCGCAGTCTAGCTCAACAGAATGTGGACTTACGGAGGAGGCTGGATGAAGAGCAAGGAGCCTACAAGCGCAAACTCACCGCGTACCAGGAGGGCCAGCAGAGGCAGGCACAACTTGTGCAGAGATTGCAGGCCAAGGTAAGAGGGCTTCACTGCGTTTCTGACATGCAATCAGTGAGGCGCATCAGTAAGTGACTTCAGTACTTTTACTTCAGGTGCTTCAGTACAAAAAGAGATGTGGGGATTTGGAGCAGATGCTGCAGGAGAAATCCACAGAGTTGGAAAAACACAGTGTGAGTGTAGGTTTAATCTATTCTAATTCTTATGCAGTCTATTTTAATAAAAAAAAAATCCACGTAATAAAAATAGTTTCTTTCCACTGCATGGTTTTTACTTGCATAAGATCTCTTCTTTTAGGGAAACGGTGAAACATCAAATGGTCGCCATCATGATGAAGCAAGCAGCAACCTAGAGGATGCTCTAATCCGTCTGGAGGAAGAACAGCAGAGGTGACACACTCTCAGTCCTGACATACTCTCTGTAGATACCTGCTAAAGAGACAGCAGCTCTGCAGAGTGAAGCTGCTTGGGGTCCATTTGTGGTCACTGTAAGTCTGACCACTTGCGTTTAAAAGGCTTTGTGTTGCATCTAACACTTTCTGCATAGCAGATGTGTGACATCAAGCCTGAGTTTGGACAGGTATTATTGTTTTCTTCAGAACGCTACGCTCACCTGTGTCTGCAGATCGGGTTGTTCTAGATAGAACAAAACTATGCTAGATCATGGTTTGTACTATTTACAAACTCCGGCTCTTATCTTTTTACTAGCCAACCCTCCTCCTGCTCTACTGTATAATTTGACAGCAAACCATTTAGGTGGATATTTGCTTTTGGGTGATTTAGGCAGCTTCACAGACTCGAAGTATCAATATCGTGTGGGAATTTGTACAGGTATTCAACTTCCTCTGCAGAAGCATTGGCAATATTCAAATGTTTGCCATCTCATTTGTTTTGCAGGTTTTTTTTTTATCCTGTTTGCAAAAATTTCTGTTCATAAATTTCCATAGTGACACATTGTGACAGAACACGCTTTCTTCTTCCTGCAGAGCCTCATGACCTCTACTAGGTGTAATGTTTTCAGTCTAACCGAACCGTATTTTTTATCGTTGTCATCAGGAGCAGCAGCTTGTCTGCAGTGAACGCGATGCTGAGAGAGCAGTTGGAGCAGGCCGGTTTGGCGAACGAGGCTCTGAGCCAGGACATCCGCAGGCTCACTGCTGATTGGACGAAAGCCAGAGAGGAGCTGGAACAAAAGGAGTCGGATTGGAGGAGAGAAGAGGAGGTGGATACTTTATTAGCTAGTGATGCATTCCTTTAAAGGAATTCAAAATAGTTAATTTTTTAAATCTGTTTCTGTCTCCCTGATCAGTCTTTTCACAGTTACTTCAGCAGCGAACATGGCCGACTGATGATGCTGTGGCGACAAGTGGTTGGGTTCAGGAGGCACGTCTGTGAGATGAAAACCGCCACTGAAAGGTAAACATCCCAAACTAAACACAACAAAAACAAGGAAAACTCTGTTTGCTCTTATTCCTTTGCTCCCCTTCTTGTCTCTCTGTCCTCAGGGACTTGTCAGACATGCGCAACGAGCTGGCTCGGATGTCCCACTCGGCTCAGGTGTCCTGCGCTGGCCTGTCTGCGGCGCTGCACAGCCGGGAGGGAGGAGCAGCTCTGGCTCTGGAGCGGGAAAAGGCTCTCAGGGTTCAGCTGGAGCAGCAGCTGAGAGATCAAGTGGTAGAAATGATAAATCTTCAGACCAGGACAGATGCAGAGAGGAGTGAGCTTAACGTCAGGTTAGTGAGCGTGTAGAACTGTGCAGCTGGTTTATCAAGCATTTCTAAATGTACATTTTCTGAGCTCTTGTGTACATTAAAGGGATGACTGTTGTTATGACAAAGATATGAGACGGTTATCAAACACCTGAGTGAAAAAAACAAAAGAGCAAGTCATCATCCAGGACAGCTGAATTCTTCATCTTTTTTTAACTGGAAGGTCATCAGATCTGGTGCGAGAATGTGAGAGACTTAAGGGCCAAAATGAGGAGAAAGATGGTGAAATCACAACACTTATGAGGCGTCTGGAGGTATGAAGCCACTTATGAACCCTGTGGTGGTTTCTTGTTGACCAGTTTCATTATTCTTACTCATAATGTGTTTGCTGGTTTTTACTGGTTTTGCTTCAGGAGCAGAGCGGCAGTGATGAGACCGACATGCAGCTGATGAGAACTCACATTGACACACTATTGGACACTATGCGGGACATCGCTCAGGTAAACAATGCCCACTTTTTTACCTGTGAAGCTCTCATTAGCATTGGTTGGTGCTTGATGTTTCCTTCTTTTCACAGACACTTCTGTCAGATGGAGACTCACCATCAGAAGCGGATCAGGACAATTCTGTGCCTTCGCTTCTGGCATTGATCCGTGACTCCTCCTCTCGTCGCTCTTCCTCTGCTCTGAGGCTGTCGTCTACCCCTCGAGCCTCATTGTTGTCTCCTCTACCGGACACGGTTCTGTCTGCTCTCCGATCTGCAATTACAAACAAGACCCTCCAGCTGCAGGTGAAGTGTTGCTTTGTAGCCCCTCTGTGTGAGACACAGCCATGTTAATGGTTGCACTTAGTCACCGTCATATCGCTGCCTCTAGGACTTTGAAAACATCATGTTATCTATTTTTTTTAGCCGTTGTTCTGCAACCAGCAAGCAACTTTGTAAGAGTTGCTCCAGGCCTAGGGGATGATGTTACAACCTCCACAAATGAGGGCATCTTGAACATGTCTATCATTTTGCGTGCTGTGACGAGTGGTTCAGTCCATTAGTGCTAACAAAACGGGTTTTTGCCACTTTGTAATACTGTAAAAAATAAAAAATAATGCATTGTGTTTCTCACACAGATTAAAATGTTTCTTTTTATTGCGTGTGTATCATATTATAGAAAGTTTTCAATTTGTTTTCAGGATGTTCGAGGTCGCCTGCTCTCTGCTCAGTCTTCTTTGCAACACTTACGAAAACAGCTTTCAGAAGTTGAGTCGGCTAAAAGAGACGTGGACCAGCGGCATCAAGCCCTGCAGCGAGAAAGAGATGCTTCTCAGAGAGAGCGGGAAAGTGTCCAGAGAGAGAAGGACCACCTTAAGCAGGAGAGAGATACATTAGCCAGGTTTTACCCTAATCACTTCTCTCTGTCTGCTCCTAAACTCTGCATCATGCGTAGACATCGCTCTCCAATATGCTCAATGCTTGCAGTGACAAACTCAACTTGGAGAAGACTGTTCAATCAATGCAGAGCAGCAATCAGATCCTGCATATGGACTGCGAGAAGCTTCAGCTGGCTGTGGCGTCGGCACAGCGAGAGCGAGATTACGAGAGTGAGGAGAAAGAGGCTGCCATGCAGGAGAGGGACCGGGCAAAGGCGGAGACTCAGAGGATGTAAGGAGGCTAATCGATAGAGATTAAATGAAAGTGATGTGGAGACTAATCCACAAAGTTCAGTGCGGTCAGCATACCTGGTGCCCACAGGAAAGCCATCCAAAACATCTGTATATAGTCGGCTCCTTGCACACCACCTCTGCATCTCTTTATAACGCCATCCCCTGAAGGACCTCCTCACATCATGAGTTTTTCTGTTTCTTTTTAAACAAACAAAAGCTTCCCTAGAAACATTTACATTATGCTTATTCATTTTAAACTAATCTCCTACAATACTTTAAAAAAAAGTACCCTCAGCTTTGGCACTTTGTAAAACTCAGCAATAAATGATAAATACGCAGCAAGAGTTTAAACCTGCCACATTTCTTAAATTAAGCTTAACTGCATTGTTTTATTACACACTATAATATATGTGTCCATGTTTCAGACAGAAGCAGTGGGATCAGAGCGAGAGTCGAGCCTCTGCTCAGCGTGGAGAGTTGTCAGTGGTGAGGGAGACTCACCAGCAGAGGGAGGTTGAGAGGCAGCTACTGGAGCGAGAAAAGACACAACTGACTGAAGCACTCGCTCGGGTGAGAAAAAGCAGCTTCTTCCTCTTTAACTTTTGCAAAGTTAACATTCTGCATTGTTATCTGGTCTCCTTTTGTCTTAACTCTGGTTTTCTATGTCCCTCGTAGGCCGAGAGCAGCAACACAGAGCTGTCTCTGCAGGTCAGCAGGCTGCAGTCAGAGGATGCAGCTCTCAGAGACTCCCTGGCAAAGATGGGTAGCATGAACGAGGGCCTGGCTCAGGACAAAGCAGACTTAAACACTTACATCCTCCAGGTTAACTCAAAATGAACTTGACTGCATTTGATCGTTTTCTGTTCGCTGGATGTTTATTTTGCTCCTCTTGCTGTGTCTTACTCTTTTGAAAACTTTGTTTTTCTGCATTTACAGCCTGAATCTTTTATTTTTATGGCGTTTGAGAAGCTGTGCACGCAAATCCTGAAAATATAAAAGAGGAAAATAAAGGAAATGAAAAATTCTGTCTTTGTTACAAAGTTGTTCACGTTGATAGAAAGGTGCAAATCTGTATTAAAGCCAACTCAGTTACAGCTTCAGCTTTACCTCCTTCCAAAATTAGAAGTTCATGAACTAAAGATTTCTTTCTTACCTTTTTCTCAAAGCTTGAGGAGGAGAAGGCCTTCCTTCTGACTCAGAGACGTGAGGCAGAGCAGGAGAAACTAACCATCAGGGATGAACTGGTCCGGCTGGAGCAGGAGCGGCTGGAACTGGAGTCTGGCCGCATCACACTCCAACAATCTCTGCAGGATGCTGAACTAAGCCGGGAGGGAATGGAGGCAGAACTGCAGAGTCTCAGGACAGAGAGGCTTAAGCTGCAGGAGAGAGTCACCCAGGTAGGCCCCTCTATCACAGTTTAGAGGAGTGGTTCTCAAACGGGGGGGTTGTGAGATCATTTCAGGGAGTTACTGTAGGAAATATGTATTAATTACATGAATGTAGGATTTTTATCAGGGATGTCAGAATTTAACCATCATTGCAGACCTATCTGTGAAATTTGCATCTCATCTCTTTTCCAACATATTAAAACATAAACCTAATAAGTTAGTATGCATGTCATTTTAACCATCTGAATGTGGCATGATCTCCATGTGAGGAGCTGATTCTGGGCATGTAGGTGCTTAATGAGCTGAATCCACCAAAAACCAGCTTGTTCTTCTTATCCAGGAAGACACAGCCCATGTTATCTTAGAGATCATGGCTCAAAAGGTTTGAAAACCACTGTTTGGAGAATGTTTTGCTAAACATACGTCCAGGAGTTTAAACATCTCTGTGCTTTTTGTCTGTTAAATGAAGTGTTAATCTTCCTGCTCTCTGCTGACAGCTTTGTGGTGAGGTGACCTCTCTGGGGTCAGAGGTCAGCCTCGCACGGGGAGAAGGCCAGAAGAGCGAAGCAGCCTTAGAAGAGGCCGGTCGCAGTCGGGCCGAACTGGCCCGAGACAAAGCAGCTCTGGTGGTTCAGTTAACAGCATCTGAGAGAGAAAACACAATGCTGTCCGAAGAACTGGCTGCTTTCAGGTGTGCCTGGTTTTTTCATTTACCTTTTTTGGAATAAGTCTAGATTATCTTCAGCCATGTGGTGCTAAAATCTTACAGGGTGTGTTGCCTCCTTAAAATACAAGCAACGTGGACACATCACAGTCAAATCAACACAAATCTGAACTGGATGCATTTATTTAATCATATGATCAGATTTTTGTTTCATGAAGTTGATAAATACTGCTTTGCAAACTGTTTATAACCACTGTTTCCCTTGAATGACGCATTATCATAGCTGTTTGAGTTGTAGGAAATATCAGATAACTGTTTAAACCCAATATAAACCCACAGAAAAGCCATATTTTTAATCACTCCTCTTCACATTTTATGCAATATGCAAATTGTTTGAACAGCAGCTCAGCCTTATGCATCATTCTTCCCACGATGAACAGTCCAGCCTCACTTAAAAAGCCAGTTTAGCATGAGTAGCCTGGCTCTTGGAGTCACAAGATGCATGAAGTCAGGACAAATCATAGCTTGTTTGCACATCTCATGTCTGAGATGGCTAATTTGTCAATCTTGTGTGTGTGTGAGCTGCAGGTCGGAGCGGGAGTCACTGGAAACAAGTCTGTTCGATGTGCAGCAGCAGTTTGTGCAGGTGGAGTCTCGCAGAGAACAGCTGGAAACAGAAAACCAAAGTCTCAGAGTCCGCTGTGAGACCGCTGCCGGTGAGCGTGTGGAAGACTGTGGTTAAAAACAACTACTGTCAGTAGTTTGATCTTATTTTTTTGTGGCTTTGTCTCTTTTGTTTTCTTGGATGGGAATTCCAGCCGAGCTGAGGCGTGCGCGCTCAGATGGAGAGAGTGTGTTGGCTCAGGCTGAGAAAGAGAAACAGGCCATGGCTCAGTCACTAAACACTGCACAGCTGGAGGCTCAGCAGACTTTACGCAAAGCCATCTCTGAGCATCAGGAGGAGGTGGAAAGACTGGCGTCGGAGAAGGTGGGCAGCTGTTTAATGTTTCTCTAACTGCTACTTTTTGATGTGCTTTTCACTGAAACCATCAAAGTCACCAGGTAATGTGTTCTTTGTCCGCCCCGTTGACCAGGAAGTGTTGCGGCACGGCTTGCAGATGGAGCATGAGACCACGCTGAGAAAACTCCGGCAGGAGATGGAGGATCACCTTCTCAGGACGAAGAAAGAAAGAGAGGAGCTGCAGGATGAAATGAGGACTCTGCTGCATGATCGAGATCAATGTCTCCTGCAGGCCGAGACTGAAAAGCAACAGGTCGGATCTGATTCCATGAGTTCCACAGCTGTGGAATAAGTTCTTGATACTATACTGTTGTTATGGGATGCCTCGGGGTTCTGGGCGTTGAATAAAAGTAGACGATTTTTGCCTCTTCACAGGCTCTTTCTCTAAAGGAGGCAGAGAAGACAGTTTTGTGTGACAGGATTTCCAGTCTGCAGGCTGAGCTTTCTGCTGCAGCCCTGGAAGCTGAAAGGATGAGCAGAGAAACGGCTCTACAGAAGGAGCAAGAGCAGGTGATGAGGCATAGTGTGGATATTTAGATTTTTTTTTTCAAGCACAAAAGACAAGAAATGCAAACTGAACTGCTTTTTTTTTTCCCAGATCAGAGTTGGAGCTCTGACCAGTGAGCTTTTGGAGCTTCGCTCTCAGCTGGATGGAGCAGCATCTGCTCATGAACGGGAACTCCACAGTCTGAGAGAAACGTGCACTGATCTTCGTTCACGTGCAGATATTGCTCTCAAAGAGGTAGATGATGTAAAACGGGACACTGTGTAGCTATCATGCAGGCAAATTTCTGCATTTGGTCACCCACCTTTCCTTTGGTCAAACAAAGAGAGAGAGAGAGAGAGAGAGAGAGAGAGCTTTTTTTTACAGATCTGCAAAGAACACAACTGTTCTAATGGTGGATTATTAAAAATGAATGCTAGCTAATATAAGAGCTGCTTACACATCACCACATATTTATTTGAGACCTCTCAGACACACAGCAACAATATGCTTTTGTTATCACTCCTTTAAATAAACAAGTGATGTGAGTTTTACAGACACCTGACTCGTGTAGATGTTAATTTGCACACTGGAAGGTTGGCAGACTCTCCAGGACCCCCTAATGAGCAGCATTTAACATGAAAAACTATACAAATAAATTAATGTTGAAAACAAATGTGTCCTGTCATCCAGCTGGAGGAATACAGGGCTTCTCTCTCAGCTGCTGAGGAAAGTCGTGACCAGCTGAGGAGAGACTTGCGAGAGGCTGAATGTCGTCTCACCCAAGCTCAGGACCTGTCAGAGAACACCAGGAGAGAGGGGATGGAGCTACGTCGTGGTCTCTGTGAGGTCACCAAGGAGAGAGATGCTCTTAACCAATCAAATACTCAGCTCAGAGAAAGTCTTCGCTGTGCGGAAACAGAGAGAATCAGGTAGAAAAGGGAAGTATGGAGGTCTGCTGGCACTGGGATGTTTACATTGTGTGCATTGTGTGTTGCTGTTAGTGTGAAACGGCAATGTGAAGAGAGAGAGCTGAAGCTGACGGTGCTCGAGGAGAGCTTTTCATCCGCTCAGAAGGAGGTGGCAGAGCTGCGGAGCTGTCTGAGAGAAGTGGAGAGGTCACGTCTTGAGGCTCGCCGGGAATTGCAGGAGCTCCGCAGACAGGTTGGAAATGCCGTGAAGCTTCTGCACCTTCACCACACTTTGCATTCATTCTTGTAAACATGTCTTCATGTGTAAAGATTTCCTCTGCATTGATGATGCTTCTCTGGTCTCAGCTGAAGGTTCTGGATGGCGAGAAGGAGCAGAAAGGAAGGGAGGTGGCAGAGCTTCAGTCTCGCCTGTCGCTGGAGGAGCAAAGAGAGGAAGAAAGAGGGAAAGACATTTTCACCCTTAAACAGAAGCTCTCTGAATCGGAAACAGCCAGAGACTCCCTCAAAAGAGAGGTGAGAGTGTAGCAAAATGATGTTATTCTGTTATAATGCGCAGCTTTACCGGCATATAACACCTCTTCATCTCTTTCGTAGCTCTCTATGATGCAGAGACGTTTGGTGGAGTCCGAGTCAAGCTGGCGCAGCTGCGAGAGAGAACTGTCAGCTCAGCTTCAGGAGACGCGTGGCTGCGAGAAGAAGCTCCAGGATGAAACCAAGAACCTGTCGCTGAGAGCTCAAGCTGCACAGGACTCGGCCTCTCAGTCCAGCCTGCAGCTGAGCGAGGCACAAGGCCGACTGGCTGCCACGGAGGCGGAGCTGACACGAGCAGAGGCGACAAGGCGAGATCTGGAGTTTCGCCTGAGCAGCCTCCAGTCAGCGCTGACACGGACGCTGGGCATCGGAGCAAGGAGCAGGGGAGGCAGGGGGAGGAGCCCAGGAGGGAGCTCCACATCACCTGGCAGCATATCACGCCATCACAGCGTCTCACCTCTGCGCTCGTCACTGTCGCCTCCTAAAGGTGAGGATAAACTGCAAGCTTTACTTTACCTCTTTTAATACTGTGTTTACGTTGATTGTATTGATCTTGCTTATTTCTGGGTCTTTTTACCTTCCGCTTGTGAATTTTATAGGTTATTTGACCAATGTTTTGCAGAAGTACTGAAACACATAGAGCTAAGTGGTAAGCATACACATACACAGAAAAAAAACTGATATTTAATTTCTTTAGGTATGATTATGGCATTGTATCGGTGATCAGTCATGATGTTTGTGTCTTGTATTGATCTGGGAGATCCAGCCACTGTGCAAAGCCTTCTCTAGCACATCTGAAAGATTTTCAGTCGGGCTAAGGTCTGGACTGCAGAAAATGTGCTCCCTGTTTTGCAAAGCAGCCATTTTCATCTGGAATATTGCTCCTGTCATCTTAGGATATTGATGGATTAACCGGCTCATTCAGTGTATTCGGGTAGTCACTATCGTGAATGTATCATGTTGATAAACCTTACGAACTGCAGAAACTGTGCTGCAGATGTACGACTAGGTTGTGCATGAGTCTGGAAGGAGAGCAGGTCTTCCAGAGGAACTGTGTTTATCTGCAAACCAGCTGAGATGTAAGGCTGGTTTCCTGTGAAGTGTAGGAGCAGCGACATTTAGAAGAGGCTTATTCTGACTTATTATATTCCCTGTTTGGTTCTTTCAGTCACTGCCATTAGCTTAGGTAGGTGAGGGTTGAACATGGATGTCCACAGCCTTGCTTGTAATGATAATGGCTTTTCTTATTTTACATACTTGTAGCAGTTTATATGTAGTATGAATAAAACAAAGCAAGGAACAAAAATGTGTTGTTTATTATTCTTATTAGTAAAGAAACCTGCCCTGCTTGTGGAAGTCATTTGCACACAAATGATGCATATCATAGAAGAATACAATGAAGCTAAATAATGTTAAATAGGCTACATTAACAGTAAGGATGCAGTATAATGAATTTAGGTACCATTGCAAATGCATAGTTATTCCACAAGAAACCAATATTTTGGATTTTCTATAGTAAAATATTGTCTATATTTCCCTCATGCAGAATTTCAAAGTAGCACACCAGACACCACTTTAGGCTCTGGAGCCGGCTCTCCTGAGAGAGGCGACACGCCGCTGCCTCTTGCCCAGGCAGAGTTTGACCCTGAAACGCTGCGAAGTGGACTCAGAGACTTCCTCCTGGAGCTGCGTGATGCCCTCAAAGAAAGGGTGATCATGCTGCACATTCCTTTAAGAAAAGGATGCATCACTTGCCGTAGATACAGAAACATTTTGAGGATTTTACTCTGCTTGGATAGTTTAAGTCTTTGTTTAATGATGATTTTGCAGGATGATGCTCTCTGCCAGCTGGGGGCCGTGCAGCGGGAGCTTGAAGAGGTGAAGGGGGAATGGGACAATGCTGAAAGTCGCCTAAGTCAGCTGCAAAAATCCTTACAGGCGTGCCAAGAAGGTCTGAAAAACAGACATATAAGTACACTTGAGCTTGAACATGGTCCTTATTATTGGCTGTGTTATTGTGTGCTTGCAGCAAAACGTGGACTTGATGAACGCCTGACCACCACTCAGATTCTGCTGCAGCAGCAGGAGGAGGTGGTGAGGAGAGGAGACAGAGAGAGAAGAGCTCTCACTGACAAAGTGAGGGATTTAGAGCGATCGCTGCAGGCTTCCGATACAGATAAGAAACACACTCAGGTACACATGGGCTTGTGCAATGTGTGCAAATGTCTAAACTGCATGCATTTTTATTTCTTGCTCAGCGGGAACCACTGATCTGCTAGGTTACCATATGGCAGCACTCAATATTTGAGCCATATTTAGATTTAGAGGTGTCGGACAACAACAGCAGATGCTACACACACGGTGCTCTTGTGGTGTCAGGTGTCAGCTTTCCATATGTCTGTTCATAATGCAGCCATCTCTGCAGGAGTGTTGCAAAAAACTAAACTTTTTTAAGAAGAGGAAATAACTTTTTTGTTCCCATGCTTTTTTAAATTCTCACTCAAGCAGTTCATGGAGCTAAAACCCTGCAGTCATCATGGTCACTGTCTTCCCTCCCTCCCTGTAGGACCAGTTAAATAAGCAGCATGCTGCTGAGATGCGTCTGGAGGCAGAGAGGAGGCGTCTGCGGGAGGCGCTGGAAGCATCTGAAGCTCGGGCCACCAGACTGGAGCTGGGACGACGCAGTCTGGAGGGGGAGCTGCAGAGACTCAAACTGAGTCTGGGAGACCGAGAGGCTGACAGCCAGGCCTCCCAGGAGCGCCAGGACGCTCTGCTCAAACAGGTGCTGCAGGTTGACACAAATCACATGACTCTGAATCAGCCTGATTTTAAGACCTAGGCTGGTGTAAATGTATGAAACAAGGCAGCTACTTTTTCTCTTTGAATTCCAGCCACTTTGTTCCTCCTATAAACTGCAGGTGGCGGAGAGAGAAGCCCATGTGTCTCTGCTGCAGAGAGAGGTGGAGAAGCTGAGTCAGGCTCTACTTAAAATTCAGGAAGGAGAATCTTCACTTAAAGAGAAGACAGCATCTCTAAACCAGACCCTCCAGGAGGCGGTGGGTGCTCACAGTAGCTCCCAGAGTCGTCTAGTTGCTCTGCAAAAGACGCTAAGTTTGGCTGAACAGGACAAAAGGCTCCTACAGGTGCGTTTGTCAGAGGAAAAGAGTGTTGTGGATGAGATCTGACTAGTTACAAGATGTCCCTTTTGTGCCATTTAGGAACGAATGGATGAAGCTCGTGTATCTTTAGCTGAGGCAAAAAGAAACATGGTCACCCTCACTGAGCGCGTGCAGAACCTGCAGGGTGAGCTGAACCAAAGTGAGCTGCGGCGAGAAGAGCTGGAGACTGAGCTCAGCAACGCCCAGGAGGTCAGAGAGACTGCAGACATTTACAGAAGAGTTTCAAAGATAGTAGACTTCAGTTTGCTTCTTCACTGTTAGGCTTTGCGTCAGCGTTCGGCGAGTCTCGCCGAGGCTCAGCGCAGCACCCAGTTAGCTCAGACAGAGCGGGCCGCTGTGGAGGAGCGACTACGTGCGCTGCAGAGAGCAGTGGCGATGCTGGAGACAGAGAAAAGAGATGCTGAGAGACAGGCTGTGAGGCTGGAGAAAGACAAGAATGCTCTGAGGAACACACTTGATAAGGTTAGAATTGCAAAAAAAAAAAAATAGAATTGCATCTTTTGCACAGTAAATGCTTTTCTAGTTTGTCTTTTTAAACTAATTTTTTATATTAGGTTGAACGTCAGAAGCTGAAATCTGAGGAGGGCAGCATGCGTCTGTCTGCAGAGAAAAGTCGCCTGGATCGCTCCCTGAACACAACTGAACAGGAGCTGCAGGAGGCACAGCAGCAGATACTGATGCTACAGGTGAGTGGCCGTGGACCCACAGTGCAGTCAGAACCAGAAACAGTGAGTATCCTATTAGAAAGCTAAACTTAAACATCCATCCATCTTTTACCTATTTGAGGGAGTAGCAGGTAAAGCATGGAAGGATTCTCTGGGTGTGAGAAACCCGGAGCATCGAAGAAGCATCCAGGAGACAATCTAATCCAAGATGACTCAGGATGGATAGATGGATGGATGTATAGATGGATGGATGCATAGATGGATGGATGGATGGATGGATTGATGCATAGAGGGATGGATGGATGGATGGATGGATGGATGGATGGATGGATGG
>JBAMIG010000003.1:18768367-18791163 GCA_037177335.1 Kiunga ballochi
CAAGCATTCGGGCAAAGGAAGGAAGTTTTATATATATATATATATATATATATATATATATATATATATATATATATAAGTTAAAGGTGCAGGTTTGACCTGGTTAAATAAAATATTCTTTCCTTCATTATATTTATTTAGACAGTGAAACGATTGAAGAGTAAACCCCAGGATGCTCTTGAAGGAGTTGTGCTCAGTGTAAGTAGACATTGTGTGTAAAGGATTCAACAAATATTTAAAAACATTTAGTGACTTCTTCTTTAAATGGCTCATCTCTCCATCTTTTAGCCTTCTCTGGAAGAACGTGTGCGTGACATTGCCATAGCAACAAGAAACACAAGGCAGAACAACGGCCTGTACAGGAACATCCTCATGTATGGCCCTCCAGGAACCGGAAAAACACTGTTTGCCAAGGTACACTAAGAGAAAAAAATAAGAAGATGAAAAGAAAACTATCGTTTTTTGTGTTCTGAAATATTTCTCTGTGCTGAGTAGAAACTGGCAGTGCATTCTGGGATGGACTATGCCATTATGACAGGTGGTGATGTGGCACCTATGGGCCGTGATGGTGTGACTGCAATGCACAAAGTGTTTGACTGGGCCGGCACAAGTCGACGCGGGTAGGCTATGATTTTATATTGAATATATGTGGACTAAGATGAAGCCATCATTGGTTTCTATTTACAGTCTGCATTACTCTGACTGCTGATATGAATGACCATAACAAAGAAGGTTTTGTTTTACAGGCTGCTGCTGTTTGTCGATGAAGCTGATGCATTTCTCCGTAAGAGAGCCACTGTAAGTCATCAGATACTGACGGGTTCCTCCTCGGTCTGAGACGTTTGCGATGCATAACTGACTGTTAATCCTTATTTGTGTAGGAGAAGATCAGCGAAGACCTCAGAGCCACCTTGAATGCATTCTTGTATCGCACTGGAGAACAAAGCAACAAGTAAGGTTTTACGCTCCGCACAACCAATACTTTACCATTTGAATGAGTTTCCTGCACAGTCATTCTTTTTTCATGTAGGTTTATGCTGGTGTTGGCCAGTAACCAACCGGAGCAGTTCGATTGGGCCATAAATGACCGAATAGATGAAATAGTGAATTTTGGTCTGCCCGGTCCTGAGGAGAGAGAGCGGCTGGTCCGCTTGTACTTTGACAAATATGTGCTGGAGCCAGCCACCGGAGGCAGGCAGTGAGTACCCCCCTAACACTAAAGCACAGATGTTGCCTAAATCCAGTGATGCTGCACGAGTCGGTGACCAATGGGTCACATTGCAGCTTAAAACCTGCTGCAATGTGACCCATTGGTGCCACAAAGTCGGTGATCCTTCACTGGAAGTGTGTAAAACTGAAGTACAGTGCAGTGACCACCTCTTATGTTTCATGATGTTTGTGTAAAGGAGGATGAAGCTGGCACAGTTTGACTATGGTAAGAAGTGTTCAGAGATAGCAAAGCGGACAGAAGGTATGTCAGGAAGAGAGATCTCCAAGCTGGGTGTGGCCTGGCAGGTACGTTTGCTCTTATCACTTAATTCTAGCAAAAGTGCAGAATTTAGTCTTAATTTCACAATCATGCTGCATGAAATATGTGTTAATAAGGTTTCACATGTCTGTTCTAGGCGGCAGCGTATTCCTCGGAGGATGGTGTTTTGACTGAGGCCATGATTGATGCTCGCGTTGATGATGCTGTCAAGCAACACCGTCAAAAGATGGACTGGCTACATGGAGAGGAGGCTGTTCAGGCGAAGAGTCCTACTCCTCCTGCAGCCGGGTCAACAGGCAGCGTTGGAAAAATGGGCTTTTCTTTACCCCTCAGTGAGGCACCTCAGGCTCAGGAGGTGATCGCTCCAGTCCTTGAGATGGATGCGAAACAAGACAGTGAAAAAACAATAGTTCCTCCTGCTGGTGACCAATCAGCAGAAGTTAAAAGTGACATCTCTCCTCGGGCTCAGGAGCTGATCGCTCCAGTGCTTGAAGAAAAAATACCGCCTACTCCTGTGAGTGACCAATCAGCAGAGGCCAAAAGTGACGTCCCAGTTGGACAGGACTCTGAAGATAAGACGACCGAGGAGGGTTTAACAAAACCGGAGGCCTCGGCTGACCATGTGGGCAAGATGGGAAGAGAAAGCAAGACTGGAACGTCTCCTCCAAAGGATGGAAGTCCAGTTTGAGCTGAAATGAGCCTGTTTGGATTAGAAACCTTTAGTGTCCTGCCCTCTTAACTAATTAGTCTGTTGCTTTAAAACGCCTTGACTGTCATTTTGGCAGCAGATTAGTTCATAGTTGGGAGAGATGAATAATTAACTTCTCATCACACAAATGATGCCTGAACATCTTTCATTTTAATATATGCACTGTAAAAGCTGACTTTACATAGAAACCAGATGATGTGTCTGTAATTACACTATAAATGTTGTGCAAAGTGAAGGTTGTTTGCTGAGATGATTAAATGGATCAATGTTTTCATAAGAAGCAAAGATTGTAATGTAATTTTACTGTTAATTTGTACAGTTTATAAAATGGTAAGACAGTCAGAAAGAGCAGCGATGTTGATCCAAAAAAGGAAAGCAGAACAGTTAGTGTAGTCCAACAGGTTTCAATGTATTCCTGCTTTAACACACCTCAATCACATTAAATAGACAAACAGCCTGTTAGGTTTTGCACAATAACTCCTTAATTTGAGTTGGGTGTGTTGGAGCAGGAAACCTGGAATACCTGCTGATTGTGGCTTTTATGGACCCAAATAAATGACTCCTATAGATGGAGATAAAAGAATTGAACTTGATAAAAAACACTCACATATGAGATGTTTTGTGCACTAGATGTTCAGGATCACTGTAATTAACTCTTGTCCTGGTTTGTGAAGAAGAAAGGAGTTTGCTAATGGAGACCTACTTAATAAACATTAACAGCAATCAGAGCAACTGGGTGACAGGAGAAATACTTATACCCATTAAAAAAATCTTAGAGTTAAGAAGTGTACAGTGACGCACACACACACACACACACACAGGCGTCTCTAAATACAGTGGAAACTCCTTCAAGTGTCCTGCAGGTTTCCCATGCATCCTGCTGCAACACCTGACTCAAATCAATGAGAAGACGTGTGCAGAGTTTAATGTAAAGCTTTGCACACGTCCGTTATTGAAATCTCAGGTGTGTTGCTGCAGGGAAACACCCAGCACTCGCAGGACTGCAGCTCTGCCGTCGGCCATGCTTAAATGGCTAAAATCAACAATTGGGGTTGAAAAGTACAAATATGGCGGACAGCGATGAGCTGAGCATACTCAAGCCTTTGTTTTTGCACGAGACCTGTCAGCTGGAACATTACCCATTACTGATAAAACTCACTGACTCATCGGAGCATTCGATATGTATGGTGGTGCATATGGCATTTGTAAACAAACTAAAAAGTTCAAAGTTTTGTAAGAAAAATGACACAGATCCTTTTAAATGGTCCCTTCCTTTAATCTGCAACGCCTGTTAAAGGAAAGCTGAAGTAGAATAAACTCATATGAGTGTACACAGACTTCAGTTTTATGAGTTGCTAACATATTTTTTCACCTAAAATAATTCAGTGCATTCATAAACCCCATGACTTTCCCATCAAAATGTAACCATTACATTAAAATCAGTTGTCTTGTGGTCAAAACTAGTGTTCAGATCTCATTCATCCATGAAATGATTTAAGATATCAATTTAAACTTAGCAAAAGTAAGAAAATATAAAGATATAAACTTATTATTTATACATTTATACATATTTACAGAGATTTATCTGAGGTTTATTCTCTATGTGGACTCGGCCAGTCTAAACACTTTATAATATAAACATCTGGAAAACAGAACCAGCACAGCTAAATTAAAACATAATTATTCTCTATAATGACAGCTGTCAACCTGTATGAAAAGCGGTTTTAACAAATGTTAGTTTGGAGAATATTTGTGGGAATTTTGTATTAAATGTATTAATTATTAATTGTTTTTAAACTTTTTATACCCACTGTATCTGGTGGGGAACTTGAATGCTGTTTCCTGTTCTCACCTGTCTGATTTTTACACTCTTTATAAAAAGCTTTCCCTCCATAGCCCATAAGAGCCCAGCATTCATGCACTATGTTACATTTACCTTCTCACACATTTTGCATCACTTTAAGGTGGAAACTTTGCTCAAAATTCTGTGAAGCACAATTTGATCTTTGTCTTCTGTGCTTTACTGGACACCAGAAAGCAGAAATTTGACTGATCACATAGTTAAAATTAGTTTATTAAAGGAAAAAATAATGACCTCTTATAAAAAATGACTTTTATTACCATTTATAACATGGGCTGGGTCTTAATAAATAGAGAAATATTTTCCACATCATGCACAGAAAGGCAAAGTGAGTCTTAATATCTTCAGCTGCACTTTTAAAATGTTTTCCTTTATTTATTTTCCTGTAGCCGTGAATATTTAACCACTGGTTTTACTATACAGTACCATACTGGATAGAAATGATAAAATCATTCAACTTTACTGGATAAATGTTACCATTAACATGATCAATCTGAAATATGTTCATGAAGTCCTTTTTTGTGATTTAATGTGGTGGCTTTGATATCCATTAGCAGGGATAAACATATAAAACAGGCCAAAATGCAGGAGCTCAGTGTGTAAACACACGGATTACCAGCACATACACCTGATTAACTGAGTCTCCCTGTAAAAGCAGGTCATTTAGGATTATTCATCTGGTCCTATAATGACAGCAGTCTATCAGATTTTTATTGTTTTCCTGCTGCAACACCTGAATCAAATGAACAGATCTAAAAGCTCAGCAGCATGGCTAATTTATTTGAGTAGCAGGAATGCATGGGAAACCAGCTGATGAGGCTTTTGAAGGACCAAACTAAGAAACCATGCCTTACTGATTCCAGGCCTCTTTAGCATATCTAGCAGTTTCAGCAGCCTTCTACACATCTGATCATCATCATGCACCAGTGCATGATCCGTGTTTGTTTCCATTATTAAATGTTGATTATTTGTTGACATTGTTTATTCCTCCTGTACAACCAGCGGATCTACCAGATCTTTACCACCTTGTACTGGATGCTAATGGGGACCTGTTGGATCACTGCAGTGAAAGCCAACAGCGACACCAAAACGAGTGGAAAAAGTAAAGATTAGGGACTCATAATGTGTAATGATGGTGTAATCCAGGACATATCTCTGTAAAGACAGTCTTGTGTTCTCAAACTGCTAGCTGTTAGCCTCCAGCCATGCTATCTGCTGAGGGGCTTCAGTCATGTGATCAAAATCTGTGTTTACATACTTAGAAAGCAAACACAGCCACTGCAAATGAGAAGATCCACTCTGTCACAACAAGGCTGCAGACTCAGCACCAAATCTATGTATTTATATTTGTTCTTTTGTATTAGGCTGCTGGAAACCACATTTCCCTGAGGGAGGCATCCCAATGGAATCAATAAAGTTTTCTTCTTCTTCTTGGAAATAATGGATTTCTAAATCTACTCAATAACAAAACCGAGTTTGAGAGAAGTCCAGTGTTATCTGTACAGACCTTGACATCCCATAAGTCTGGAAAGCTAAAGTTAGTCACATCTCGGTTTGCATAAAACTTTATTATTTGCTTAACTGCATTTCTGACTAATTGGAATCCTTCTGGAAATCAATCGACATGATTAATAGCTTGAGAAAGTGGCTCACAAAACCAAGTGCAAAGATCACTAAACTGAGCCTGATGCGAGTGAAGCCAGCGGTTAGCAGTTGTTTGTTGTTAGGGCCATCTAAAGATGCATCTAAAGACATACATACACTACTCACAAAGGGTAAGGGATTTTTGTGTGATGAAAAAAAGTATCTAAAATGAATTTAAGCGTTTAAAAATTAATTTAATTGGACTTTTTCCAACTCTTTGAACGTCCATGTACAAGTCAGTGTTGAAACACATATTGGGTGATATGCTGTCCTCTAACCAGAGGATCAAACAGGGATTGTGATGTGCTTAACATCTGGATCCACCTTGCATTACCACTACAGGGTTTCACAGCTTACCACCCTGATAAAATTAAAATAAGTGTAGATGTCTTCTGATTCAGTAAGAACTTGTCACCAAACAGTCATATCGTTATGACGCTTCATGTTACATGTTTTGGTGCTGCACAGTGGACGGATTGGCCTTGTGGCCTCACTGCATGAAGGTTACTGGTTTGAGGCTTGGCTGGGGATGTATGAACATCGGCCTCTATGTGTGGAGTTTGCATGGGTTAATTAGTTACTCTAGTCTAAATTGCCCCTAGCCTAGGAATCTCTGTGTGCTTGAATGGTTGTTGGTCCTGTGATGGACTGGCAACCTGTCCATGGTACCAGCATATTGCAGGGATTGCTTCCTCACGTGCTTCAAGCGAGATAGAAGATGTTTTGGTATATTCTACTTTATCTGCTTTGATGCTAACATATTTTAGATGGTGGAATTATTACAGATTTTATAAAAATGTCTTTCCATGTCAATATTTTATATTTTCAGCAGATTTTTCTTAACGCTTTGTAATGAAAACCTGTTTCTGTGTTTAAAGGCTTTCCTGCTGTACCTGTTGGTGCATTAAAGTGAGAAAAAGAACATGTGATGTGTTATAAAGCAATAAAGAGCCGGTGGATGTTTTGACACATTTCTTTTAGTAGATTCATATATACATACAGAAAATCAGGCACTCACTGATCTCGTAGTTTCAAAATAAATCACAATGCTTCAATCTGTTTTAAACATTTACAAAAAAAAACAAACAAAATACGATGCCCTGAAAGACAGCATGTCAGAGTTTAAATATGAATCAGCATATTATATTGGAAACACACTGGAGCAGAGCCTCTGGGAGGCCTGGATTTGGTTATACATCATCCCACCCCTTTTAATTTATACCTAATAAAGAACACATGGTTGCACAAAAACACAATTAATATTCCTCCTATGTGTAAACGCATGTACATAGTCCCAACTTGAAATTAAAATTAGTTAAATATGCTTGAATGAATTGCAATTCTATAAAAAGAAAAGACAAAAAAACAGCACAAATATGCTGCATTAAACAAATAAGAGGGACTTGTAGGAGTTTTGAACCAGGGGGTTTGGGTGTCATGGCTCTCCCTGAGGAGAAATGCTTGAGTGCTTTCACATGACAGATGGCTGGAGAACCTTGGCCTCACCTTAATCTGGGGGGAATAAAGGCAGAGTGAAGCAGCTAGTCATCCTCAGCACAGAGGAAAAAACTCATCACCACAATGTCCGTCAGCAGCCATTTGTTAGGTCCTGACCCAACGTTCTGCGTGTCTGTGCAGGCACACAAAACTTATGCAGCGTCACAGATAGGGAACGATTCGACATGTCCTTTTTCTATTTGATTGCTTAAGGTTGTGGTCTGTATATTGCAAATTTCTATTGTTTATCAGTAGAAACAGACAGTATGAAGAAACGGTCTGTTGCTTTTGTCCTCAAACTCTTGAAGAAGTTCATCAATTTCATTCTCCATGTCGTCGGTGTGTTGGATCTGCGGGTGGAGAGAGAGCTTCATTAAACAGTTACTTTTAACACTGATCATCAAACAACCACAGAATTGATCATCTATCGAAATATGGAACACGGGGTTAACAAGAACCTAATAGTACTTTTAGAGTTCCTTTAAAACATGGAGGGCACTCACACATTGACACAGCTCACAGATGAGAAAGGCACCCAGCGTGGCTTCCTCATGGTTGTCCTGAATGTCTACATTGATTACATGCACCGGCTGAAGGGTTTCTTGCTCTCTTGAATTCAGATCTGGGGGTCAACAAAAATTAGGACACAAAGTAGCACACATTAAAGTAAAAAATAAATAAAAAAAAACCCTTTATCAATTTAGGTTCTTTATCAACATTTTCTTTGACAATCCTCACCCTCCAGCACTTGGTCATAGACTCTCTCTTCACAGGTGATGACCAGGTCAAACTTCTCCTTGCACTGCTGAAAACGCTCTGGTTTTGATTTGATGCGCTTGTTTCGGTCCAGCATGTGCAGGATGCCATTCTGTGTGTATCTGAAGAGTAGGGGGGTCAAGGAATAGAACAACAGCCAGAGAAAGCTGTAGGAAATACAGCAAACCTAACACAGAATCCACTTTGCTGCGTCTCTGGCCAAATACTGGACTTGGGTCAGGATCTGATCTGGAGGAACAGCAGCACCATCTAGTGGTGTTATTGATCATTACGCAAAAAAATAAATAAATAAATAAATAAATATGTATTACTTTGGAAAGTTAGCCATCCATGTTTTGGATGATTCATTATATAGTTTTTTGCTAACAACAGGAAATGTGATTTTAACCAGCAAAACCTTTTCTAAAAAAACAAAAAACAGGTGAAATGTAAAAACTACATTCATCTTCCCAGACATTAAAATTCGTCCACCACTCTGCATCGCTTCCAGTGGCCCCCCGAATTACAAATGCATGCAGACACTAGAAAGAGCAGAGGCTATGCAGGAAGCAGTCTGTAACTTTTACTCATCACAAATTTAAACAAGGAAAACCGGTTTAAGTTCACCATGAGGTAACAGACCGGTAATGTAACAGCAACTAAGTTTCCTGTGTTGACGGTGGTCAATGTGGGCTTTTAAAAACATGCTTAAAAGGCTCCAAGCCGGGCTCATCTGAAACAATAAAAAAGGCAAATCTGGAAATAAATGGCTGATAAATACAACTAAAACATTTTGTTAGGTTGAAAGAAACCTGCCAGGTGTTTCTGACCAAGAGCACCAACAGAATTACATTTAATATAGAAACATGACACAGGAATCACTTAAAATCGTGCATTTTCTAACAAGCCACAGGCTTTCATAAGAAAATTACAGGTTTTCAGTCTTCTGTAAAACTACACTTACCAGGTTTAAATCACCACTTACAAATATTGATATTTTTACAAGACAAATTGACCATTTATGGTTGAAATATTCTTCCATGTCTTGTCCCTTTATTTCCACCACCCATTTAACAGGGTTTCTATGCTGATGGGGGTTATCTTGTATTCATTTACAATTTTCCCATCTCCCCACCAGAAACCTGTAATCCAGGTGCCATAAAGTCCTATTTTTTTTTGGATCTGACCATTTAGAACAGGTGTTTTCACAAATGGGTTCATTTACCTGACAGATGAACTGGAATAATTACATTCAGCGGGTTTGTTACTGGTTGAGACAGCTGCTGGACTGGATTTTTACTTTTCCACCCACCTCTGCTCCTGGTTTACCATGAATATGACTAAAGCTCTTGTAAACAGCTTACTATTAGTGATGAGGGGGAAAAAAGTCAAATGAATAAACTAACAAGGAGCAACTGTAGTAAGAATGACCTTTATGAAATATGTCAACTAGGGCTTTAAAAATTACAATTCTCAGGAATCAGAGATGCCACATCCTCTGAATGATTGCACTTACTGTCACACGGCGATTCTCCACCTGTTTGTACAGATTTCATAACCAAGCACTTATCCGTTACACATTTTCAGGTTTCTTCATGCATTTTACCCACTGGTGCACTCCCATTATTTTGTGCCGGTCCCAACTCCACCTCTCACGAACATGAACAATTCACAATGTACTGGTACATACAGACTCGGATTGTTTACTAATGTGGCTTCTAGTGGTATACGCATTTGTGTGTGAGGAATAGGTGAGTGTGAAGGGGATACAGTTCCTTGTCCTTGCGGACCAAGTCGTTGTACATCTGTTCATAAGTTGTTTTGAAGTCATACACATTAGGCTTATCCGGGGCGGGACCAGGTAGCTTCACATGAGACCCTGTCCCAAATGATCGGACATCAAATCCACGTTTGCTGCAGAAAGGAAAGGACATGACAATGAGTTGTTACAATCTACAAAAAATGAACCATCAGAAGGAAAATCACATCTATACAAGATAAAAACCCATCAGATTTAAGTTATAATGTTAAAGCCTTTAAACTCTTCCCTCCTGTGTAGTTGCATCCAAGTAATTTTATACTTTAAAGAAAAAACATCTTTTCAAAACTTTATTTGACAGAACCAGACTCAATTTAGCAAAGTATGGTTTTGGCAATAAGCAAAATGTTTAGACAGAAACGAGCAGCCATATATATTAGTCCGACAGTACACGTCCTCTGTTTAATAGCAAACCAGGACGTTAAACTCCCAGTGGTGTGGTGAGTGGCCGGTGAGAATAAACCACCCGGTGTTGCAGCGTCTTCCTTCCGGCATATTTCCGACTAGGGGGCGCTGTTTACGTGTTTCGCAGGGGGATAAAACTACCTTAACTTGGGCCTCCTTTTCCTAAAAAATATCACCAAGGTTTAAATAAACAAAATAATACCTAATAAGAATACATCTAATCAGATTCAAACCTAAACCCAGTCAAAAAGTTGGTCTGAAAAATGAGCTGGAGTCCGCGTGGGACACCGAGAAGTGGGAATCTTTTGTTAAACTGCGGTAAGGCCTGGTGAAACGTCACCGCCCCGAAATGGCTGGTGACAAGCGCAAAAAAGAAGGACAAAAAAACCCTCTTGATATCGAAAACTGTCTTCTTCGGAGTCGCTGTTCTATTCTCATCTATCAGCGGCTCGTCTTTACCTGAGGATATTGTGCGCTTCCATACTGCGGTTCTGGTTGCTCGAGCACACAACCGCTACACGCAGCGGGTGGCTCGGCATTTCGACTTTCCGGCTGAAACTAACCGATACAAGAAACTAAGAAGACGTGGGGATTTTAATTTAAGACAAATAAAATAAAAAAAAACACCCCTCTGTTAAATTTAACTATACAACAGCGTCTCGAAATCATAAAAAAAATACCCTACGGACGTTTCTCCTTCCTCATAAGCAGGAAGTTAAAATGGCGGAACTCAGACGCTTGAAAACGGCTTTATGTGGTGATGTCATCAGGGGCGTGGTTACTGACGTAGGGTGATAATGTTAAAATTGTATATAAGTCTGTTGTGTAAGTTCTCCTCAGATCTTATGACTTTTTAAAAAATAGTCTACTGGCATTCGTATAATCAATAACCTCTGCCTTGTACATGTTTTCGGCAACTTTGGTTTGTTTTTTTCTGTTTATTTGACAACTTAAATCAAAAAGCCAATAACGGACTTTGATTACATTATCAGGAAATTACATAAATTATTTTTGGACCTATTCTGGAGATCCATTTCTCTCTTCTTCCATCCATCCAACCATGCATCCATCAATTCATTCAGTTTTTTTTTTAATATCACAAAATAGTCGAAGTGAGTTTAGTGATAGTAAAATGTATAACTTTGATCTTAATATTATAATAAAGTCTTCAACTTAGTATTTTTTTTTTTTGCAATTGGCATGTGTCACTGGCAAAGATTCAAAACTATGTGTAGTGAAATACAAGGCATGACATACCTCCAAAGGGAACAAAGTTTTAAAATAAACACATGTAAAAGGGGGATTATTGCATGAGAGACCATGAGACTGGAGCCCAGTGTGAAATCTATTTGCCTATGAGGGCTCATACTGGGAGTTGTTCAAGTAGCTACCAACAAAACCTAAACCTAAACTTAGTTATGCTGTTCCCTGTTGTTTGATTTCACGCTTGTGTTATTTTCTGATGTACGTTGCTTTGGATAAAAGCGTCTGCTGAATGCCTGTGTGATGGAGTGGTTATAGGAGCTGTGAAAATTACCAGTCTGTTAAAAGTCTGTGAACGTCTCACCTGTTCCCACTCAGTCAGCTACACTAATTAGCACATTACTAAAAGATGTGTCTGCTGGAGATTCGTTCAGTTGTTTGGAGTTGGTTGTAGCAGGGTGCTGTGACGAACAGGTACCTGTAGACGTTTTGGATTATTGAAGAATGTTGTACTTTTCTTAAAGATTGTTTCTCTTTTGGGTGCAGTGGGGTGTTGGAAAGCTATATGCTGGAGCAGTGAAATGGCCTGTGCTGTCTTGAGTGCTGCTGTTTGAAGTTTAGTGAAGGTAACTAGCTGTTTTATGGGTACAAGCACCTGGTTAGTAGGAGATGTTGAAAATAGTTTTTTGTTTTTCAGCAAGCCGCTGCTGCCCTTTTTTTTTTTTTTCATCATGCTCTCTCTTCTCAATTAGTTGCCTTCCACACAGCATAACACTTTGTGTATTTGGACTGGAGAACTTTTAAGGCGGGTTTGTTTTGTTTTCCTTTTCTTTAATTTGTGTGTACTTTACCTTTTATTGTTTGCAGTGATTTACTTTTGCTTTGCCCTTAGACTCTTGTGTTGAATTGACTCTTTTTTTTTCAGAATTGTACTTTTTAATATAATGAATTTTATCAGAATGGACTAAAAATAAAGTTATATTTTTGTTATACTTCTGTTTCTGTATTCGTTTTGCTGGATGTACCTGTGTAACCCTCTACATAATAACAGGAGACGTGACTCATAGGGTATTTTATTAGCTGTAGACCAGTGGGCTTATAGGCCCTGCCATTTGCAGTGATAGTCCCGTTACACCTGTAGAATAGAAAAGAAAGGGGGAAAAAAATTATCTGAATGGATGCAATTAGTGCATGTCTGCAATGGTTATACATTGTATCCTTTTATTCAGAAAAATCAAAACATCTACTGTGTGTAGATTTGTTTAACTTGACATAATTATTTGGTTTTAAGCTAAATGTATGTATTTTCCAATAGTTTTTTTTACTTTTGAGAAATGCCTTTGTCTTATGATACAGAAAACGTTTTTAATTAGTCTTGCATGCTTGATCATTAAATAAAAACAAAATGATAGTAACACTGATAATTTGTGCGCAGGCTGAATGGCCAGTAAGTAAAGTGAACTCCTCAGAGGTTGAATTTCTGATGCTGCTGCAATACTCGGCTTGTTTTAGTCAAATAAAACATTCTGTGTTGTAATGGGATTTACCAACAAACCTGCAATATGCTGCCAATCTTGCCTTTTTAATCATTGTAGTTCACAGGAAAAAGCATGCTCAAAGACAATGATCTCTTTTTAGAGCTTTTATAATTAGCACCAGATTGTTCTGGGAGCAGTTTCTGAACATGTTGTTTCCAGAACAGACCGACTTTTTACCCAAAGTCTTGTGTTTTTTTGCCCCCAGCAGGCCAGAGGAGTTAATATGCAGACTGGTGTTAGCATTTCCCCAGCCTGTAAGTTTGCTACGCAAGCTGTTTTAAAAAATTTGTCTTCCTATTTTATCTCTTAATGAAGGATAGTAAAAAATACTCCCACACAATGAAAGAAAAATGACAACTGTCTGGAATCAAAAACAATCTGTTTTATTTGCAGTCAGTGGGACAAAAAAAATTAGTCTAGCTCTAGCCTATATTTTTTGGCGCGGTATATTTAAAGATTGTACACTATATTTTATTGCCTTTCACAAACAAAAATTGTATACAAAACTAAAAGCAGAAATAGAAGTGGGATACGTTAAACTTTTCTCTTTCCCAACAAGGATATTCTCACATATTGTGAATAAAGCAAGTCACTCAAAGCCTTTTAAAAAGGATACTTGTATTGCTATTTAAATGCTGTCTGTTGGCAGAGGAGAGAGAGCAAAAAATGTAACATAGTAAACATAACATGTGTAATTTTGGTTCAGTGCACCTTGGCAGAGGTTGACAAGGCATTTTATTTGCAGAGCCACAATAAATTGTGCTTTAGTGGGTCATAATGAAGATATGGAGGAAAACAACCAACTGCCATTGACAACAACTAAAACATGTAAAAAGTTGCCATTTCCTTTACATTAGTGACGTGAATGCGCGCGGTAAGGATTTATTTGCTGGGTTGTGGGACTCATTATGTTTTCTGTGATGTATGCCACAAGCAAACAAATGATGACCAGCATTACGCAAATAGCTCCTCCCACTGTTGTCATGGCGATCACGATGTCCTGCATCCCAGACGGGGGCAGCGTAAACTCCACACAGTCCCTCCGGTCTGATCTCTTATCTGGATCTGAGTGGGTCGGGAAACGCAAACAGATGCGGTATGGGATGTTCTCGTGCAGATCTGCAAGGAGGAAGTCCCTGCATCCCAGTCCTAGATGAACGCTCGCGCACTCAAACTGAGTATAGCTTCCGTTCCACCAGCAGCTCAACTCGTAGCCTCCACGTCTGTTGCGTCGTTCCCCGAAAATAGGGTTTAATTTGGAGGTTTCATATGGATCCCTGCTGTTCCGGGTGCTAGCAGCGGACCCTGCAGTCCCTGCTGAATCCCCCTCGTGGGTCCACTGTAACAGCACACTGCCATTAATAAGGATATTTGCCACTAGATTACCCAAAGACACTGCTGTCCTGCAGTCTGACTTATGACATTTATACCCAAACAGTGTGCGCCGGAAACACAGCTGTCCCCAAATGCCTCCTTCAATCACCCTATAGGCACATATTGGGGACACCCCCTGGTCCGGTCTCAGACTCAGTGCATCACCATATCTTTCAGATATGACAGTGACGTTACTGTCTCGGCTGGTGTTGACCAAGCTGTTCACAAGGTCTCCTGTCTCTTTAAGCTCTGCTGATGGGCCGCTATCATGACTGTGATTGCCACGAATAGAGTTGGAAATATGTTTGAGCCAGTGAGAGGTCGTCCGCTCATTGTTCCTGCCTCTCACCTCTGATGAGGACCACGATGATGATGATGATCCGCTGCGATGAGACCAAGCCGCCTTATGTGGAAATGTGCACAGTAGGAGTGCCGATAAGGCAAGCAGTGATGGTCGATGTCGGGCTGTCATCTCACGTCGTGTTGTTTTTGCTCACAGTGGATCAGATGGGCAAGCTGCCGTTTGCCATAAGATCAGTTCTACCTTGCATACACGCAACGAAATCCGCCTTATCTCACCCATGGGCCATCCGCAACAGAAATAACAAAAATCCTACAGCCAGATTGTAGTAAAACACTCGACTATAACCTTTAAGCTCATGCAGGCGGGGAAAAAAGACCACGTTTGTGGCTCATAGCTCACATGCATGCATAAAAACCATGTAGGACCAGAGGATCCTGCTATCGTGCCATCACACTTGCCTTCTTCTTCCTGTCTGTCTTGGCATCAGGCTTTGTTTGATGCCTGCTGGTTGGGAGTGCGCGTGGAGGAGCGCGCGTCGCGCAGTGCTTGGGAGCGTGGGTGCGCGCACAAAACATTTGTAGTTACCAGCAGTCAGTGGTGAGTCATCATCCCACGCAGTAAGGCGTCTATCAGTGAAGGGAAAGTTCATAAAGCCTAAATGGATGGAGAGTTTAAGCACGTGCAGTTCACCTGGAGCAACGCACAACCAGGCTACTGGTTGCTGGTGGTTTTCCGCAGTTTTGGGCTCCAGGTATAGAAAAAAATAACATAATAAATGGAGTTAGAAAAACTCAGATTGACCCATAAATAAAAAACCTACTTTTGTTTGAACCATTTCTTAATTTATTACAACAAATGAGAAGCTGTTCATCATATTCAGATGCAAAAATTAAACATTACTGCAATTAAGAACAAAGCTTCCAAATGTACCCAGTGGTGTATAAAAATCCCCCGCTTTAACACAAAGTTTGAGTCAGGTTTGTTGGAGCAGGGAAACAATGAAAACCTGCAGGACTATGGACCCCATAAAAGCACAAGAACTGCTGGATTATAAAGAAGAACAGTACAAATATAATGTAAAACAAAAAATGTAAAGTTTTTTGGGCTCATGTAAACTTTATGTAATTCAGAGCAGAAACATTCAAACGGTGTGAAACTAAAACTGTTTCATTAAACACTTTATTTGATTAAACTTAGCTTAGATTATTGGTATAATTGGTCTGTTGTCCCTAAGGGAATGAGTTGGAAGCTGGTAAATAATTGGTACCAAAGGGAGTGTGTGGATGGCTGACTTCAAAAGTAAAAAAATGCTGAATCTTTGGGACCATCTCATGTATCTTTAGCTGTTAATGTGAGAATAGCTGTGATCAGTGGTTCATTATGATCATCGTTACCTGACACCAGCTCTGTTGTTGGAAAGGGTGCAGGCGAGGTAAAAACCCCACATGCAGCCTCTAATATAAAAGTGTTGATGGTTGAGATGGCATTATATTACAGTTGATTTGTGATGCAGGAAGAAAACACGGAAAGTGCCACCTTACTGAATTAAATAGAGCGTGATCTTTGTCAGCAGTGACTTGTCTGCTTATGCACATATAAAACATGATGAGGATCAGCAGCAGTGGTGTGTGTGAAGCACTGATGCTTTGCTCTTATACATGTTGATCACAAAGAAAAATCCCATTCTGTTGCCATGCAGAGGAGGATGCCATGTCAGAGGTCCTGACCATAGATGCTATTCTGTTTGGGCTTCTGGTTTTTTCCGGCATCCTTGGAAACATCTTGGTCATCCATGTGGTGAGTAAACACATGATGCATCATTTGGATTGTTTTGGTGGGCTCAGATGTGCTTCTGTGTGTTTTTACTCTCAGGTGTTTCAGACGGCCTTTGAGAGTCCTTCTCGGCGACTCCCTCCCTCCGATACGATTTTGGTGCACCTGTCACTAGCCAACCTCCTGACTTCTCTTTTCCGCACGGTGCCCATTTTTGTGTCGGACCTGGGCTTGGATGTCACTCTGCCTTCGGCATGGTGCAGAGTTTTTATGCTGCTCTGGGTGTGGTGGCGAGCTGTTGGTTGTTGGGTGACTCTGGCACTCAGCGTCTTCCACTGCATCACTCTGAAGCGACAGCATGTTACCTTTGGACCGCTCGCAGTACAGAAGGAGAGGCGGCGGGTTTGGATTGTGCTGGGACTGGTGTGGGGGGCAAACTTGGCCTTCTCAATCCCTGCACTGGTGTACAGCACTCACGTTCATGGTAACGCCACAGTGGAGATAATGGTCATCAGCTGCACAACCAGACCTCTGTTAGGCTGTGTATGGGAGTTCCCATCTGAACAGCAAGGCTCAGCTTTCGCCTCCACTTCACTCGCACTCAATGAGGTGTTGCCACTGGTGCTGATGGTTTGCACCAACGCGGCTACGCTTCATGCTCTGGTCAAGCACATCCGAGTTGTTATGTCAGAGTCAGGGGCAGGTCATGGAGAGGTGGAAAAACATGTGTCCACTGAACGCAACGCAGCTCACGTAATCATGTCACTGGTGTTGCTCTTTGTGGCCTGTTGGTCTCTGCAGATTGCTGCAGTTACATACTACAACCATGACAGGGGACAACACGCTGAAGGGCTGCTTACCGTCGCTCAATTCTCTGCCTCACTGTTTGTGGGATTCAGCCCCATGGTGGTGGCTCTGGGACACGGAAAGCTAAGGAGGAAGATCAGGAAGATGATAATAGTGTGGACTAAAGTTCTTCTGTGTCAAAGCGGAGAGGGGAATAAGAATGCAACAGAAACTGTTTCCGTCTGTCATAAAAACACGAGTTTAAAGTTAAAATCAACGCATGACTGAAGAAAAATTGGACTGTAACAACGTCTGCAGATTTTTTACAGCTTTTATTGCAACTTGAAAACCTAAACACAGTTGAATCAAACAGAAAATAGAGAGAATTAATGCAGATTTAAGGGAATTTTCTCAACTCTATCTTTATGTATTTTCTATTTGACCATTTAGGTTTCTTATTTCTAACCATTGTGGTTTTTCTGTGTGAGCGAATATTACCCACAATGTTTCAAAGGTTAATAAACACAAGCTACAACTTTCAAATGTTGCTATTCCAGTAAATTTTATATCACAAGGACAGTCTCTTCTCCAACAATGGAGCGTAGTGGCCAGAATCTGTTCCACTCTTTAATATCAACATTAATATATTTCTGATAACAGCATACTCTAATAAGTATAAAAAACTATCTTATATTTCAAAGAGAAGTGATATATATGTGCTACAGTATTTTCGTCCCATCTTTACTCTGGTTTTATGATGTTGAATTAAATCAGCTTGGATTTTTTAAAAATGCTTCTGCTCAGGATTTATTTTTTCTTTTGCACAAATGTTCTCTAATTTTTATGCCTTTTAGTTCACCAGTAAAACCTTTCCCTTCATCATTAGATGATGTTTACATGTTTTGTTCTATTTATAAATCTTTAAACGTTGATAATGTGGAGATATTTGAGGAACTTTTACATAATCCCTGTTTGCTTGTATTTTCTGTAGCCTGTAGTTTACCATTAACATAAAACAATAAAGGTTCTGTAAATATCAGGACTTTCTTTGTTGATCTGCACAAAAAAAAAACTCATTTTTAAGTCGCTGATCAATTAACAGGAAAACTTAAAGAAGGAAAAAATATGTGACAAGATAAATAAGTGATTTCACACGCCTCTGTTTGTGAACATTATTTGCAGAGCAAAAAGCAACAAATCACATTCTAATTTAGATGCAAAAATGAACGAAAATAAGCAGGAATAATAGTATGAATGCAAATCTATAATCCCTACTAAGTAAATTTGAATATTCCTCAAAACGCAAGGCAAACAGCCCTGCAGTGGGCCGTAAACCTTTATCATTATTTCTTATGGGAGCATAAACAAAAGGCCAAGAAATAGTGTTGGCCACTATGCTATGACTTAAATGCAAAAGCCACAGACAGTAACTCTCCAGCTCCCCGTTATGCCTTTGCTCAGATATGACAGGGTAACTGGTTTCCTCAGGAGATCTACTGGGAAATGTTTTTGCTACAACTTTGGGTTAAGAATGTATAAGAGAAGTAAGAAATTATTGTAGGCTATCTGAAAAGATCATTCCTAAACTCTTAAATAATGTTAAAATAAATATAGTACTTATTAAACCTTAGTGTACATTTACTGGTATGTACACAATCACAGCAGAAGTTTGTTCTTTAAAACCTGCAAGTCCTGCGAGTGTTGAGAGCTTCCCAGTTGCAACACACCTGACGCAAACCAGTGTGTAATTAGCAGGCGTGTGCAGAAGCTGATGTCTGCACACGCCTGCTAATTAGGCCTGATGTGTGTCAGGTGTGTTGGAGCACTTGTAGTGCCAGGAGTGTGATGAGGATCAGAGTTGGCCACCTCTGAATTAAACAAAGCAAGAGCATAACACAACATAAAGTTTTTAGTTTTCCCAAATTCTGTTAATGTCAGAGTTCAGGGTTTCCCATCCCTGGTCCACAGGCACCACTGCCCTGCAGGTCCTAGATGCGTCCTGGATGAACTCGCTCATCGTGCTTTGTTAGTGTGCGAGCAAAGACTTCAAGCAGGAACGCAGCCGCCGGTGCCCTGCTGCCAGAATAACAGGGGATAAAGCAATGAAGAGAATACTGGCAAACCGAGCCATGATCAGAAGATACTCAGCTGATGAGCTCTTGTTGTAGTTGAAATAGTTTATAGAGATGATGCTGGTTCCCCAGCATAAAATAAAGAGCACGACGAGGGTGAGAATCACCTGGAATATCACACAAGGCAAAGAAATCCTCTTACTTAGAAGAACAAAGAAAGGAACGGAATATATTTATGTGAGCCATGTGTGACCGTGTCTTAAATAGAGTTCTGTAGATTACACAAAAATACACAAATTTAGTGACAGTCACATGAATACTGTGTTTCTCACCTTGGCTGCTCGCCTTTCAGCTGGTACTCGCTTTATAACAAGTGCATCTTGCTGAGAACTCCGTACTCTACCATGGTTGTAGAGTTTGTACAGCGAACCCAGGTTAGTAACTGCCATCAAAATGATGGGAGATATTTCATGAATCACCATGGAAGTGGTGGCATATGCCAGGCCATAGTATGTGGAAGGAAAGTTCCAAATACAGCCCAGCAGGGGGCGCGTTGTGCTGCTTGTCAGCATCAAGGTCTAAGAAAAGAGAAGGAAAATGAGTGGAGCGCGCACTCAGTGTAGAAAGATTAATCTAGAAAAAACAGAACATTATTTTTTTGCTTACAAAACTTTTAGCATTTAACTTTTACATTGACAAAGCCAGAGGACCCTTTAATACGAGTTTGAAGTTGAATCAACTTGCAATTTGTGTGACAATTCTCTGAATTACCATATATATATGTTTACATATATATATATATATGTATATATAATTTATTTTAAAATAATCATTTAATATTAAAAAATTAAATAAACTAATTGTGTTTCAGGCAATGCAAGTCTGCTCTTAATCTTTTCACCTCTGTAGAGTTTTTGTTTCCATTAATGGAAAAAATAAAAGCAGGAATGGAGTAGAGAAGCGTGATTAACCACACAAAGCCCAAACTCAGCAGCAGGGTCGCTGGGATGCTCCGAGAGCCTTGAGTGATCCCAACAGTAGGAGCCATACGCCTCAGAGTCTTGAGATGGAAAGCACTGAGGAAGAGTGTTGACCACACATTGACCGATCGCAGCCACACCCAGATTCCCATGAGGAACTGACACCAGCCTTTAGAGGAGTACAACTGTAAAGAAAGCTTGAGAGTAGAGCACAGCAGTTCAGGTGCAGCTAATTCATGTCTTCCGCATATATAATTTATGTATGCTCATGCACACAAAATAATGATGTCTTAACAAAGTTACTGACTTGACACTGTGAGCAGAAAACAAAACTAAGGTTTGCTCACCTTAATATAATCTTGAATACAACGTACCTCCAACCTCAAGTCTGAGATGACAAGCAGTATATTCCTCATTATAGACACCATCAAGTTAGACACCGCCATATTAATAATAATGATGTCCGAGTTGTGTCCTCCTGCTCGGTCTGTGATCACATTCCTCCCGATGACCCCAATCACAATGCTATTACCCAAAATGCCCATAATCACAAGAATGATGTGAAAGGAAATCTGTACAGGGGACAATCCCACAAGTTTTTTGCTTTCATACTCCTCCACAGAGTCATTCTTTGCTTCAAAATCCCCCATACCCAAGGAAACTGGAATAGCCGTCCACAAAGTCCTCACGTTGGATTAAACAACAAAAATAAATCAGTTTAAACCTGCATCACTGCAGCCCACATATATAACAAATTACACAACCAAAAGAGAGTTTTTTGTTTCCCCTTTAGGTTCAGTTCCCTGAGTTTCTTCTGCACCGAGTCTGAGAACAAAATGATCTTGCATGTAACACCAGACCTAAAAAAGAAGCTTGTTTGATACATTGCAAAGCATCATGATTTTTTAAGCCTCACGGGAGCTGAAGGTGCATGTTAATGAAACACAAGAGATTAATCAGTTTCTCAGATTGTTGTGTGCTGCCATTGCAAATTTACTCCACGATGCTCAAGACCCTGAGGGAAGGGGAGAGCTTTTTGTGTGTGCTGATTCGGGGCTTTTAAACATATTAACAAAAAAAAAACTTTTGTGTCCATTACATAAATATATCAATGGCACCTTTTCTCCCAAACTTAATGTAAATAAATCAGGTGATTTTAGCAGTACTAAACAGTGAAAGAAACCGTGGGAGTGACCTTCATTACATTTTAGTTTTGCAAACTTTCCAACAAATTTCTGCATGTTGGAAACTACAACACATGCAAATCGGAGCGTGTCAGAGTGTGTATGGGTTTTTATTGGAGCAGGACATGTTCCAGGCATACATTCAATACAAACCACAGTGAACCTGTTTGAGGATTATAAGAAGGGAGTTTGTAAAAATATGAATGCATAATTAAAATGTGAATGAGCCAATATAAATATCTGGGGTTTGACACATTCAAATTTTTTTCCATCAAGTGCAGAACTGAAGGTGCATTAAAGTGAATCCCATCCATTATACTGCATTTAAATACTATTGTAATAATGATCTGCAGTCATTTAAATAAGTCGGTAAGTTTTCCATGAAATCTTTTTACTACATGTTTACAACCTGCTGCCATGACAACCAGACCTCTGACTAGCAAAGGGAACACAATATGATGTTTCAATTATTTATTATTGTAGCTTTTAACACATTTAAGTCATTGAGGAAGATTTCTCAAACTAATTTAGAGAAATTAGAAGTAATATAGATTAATTTATTTTCTGTCCTGCTAATTCCAGTTTAGGATCACAGGGAAGCTGGAGCCCATCCCAGCAATAAGCAGCCGAGATGCTGGGATGGGTCGTTCAACTTGGACAGGTTACCATTCTAGCATCATATACTGTAGCTCACTTCCAACAATAATTTCCGTACATATGATCTGTGGCATCAAATACCTAAACAACAAACAATATCAGTGTATTGGGACAAATCTGTTTTAGTGGTAGGAAGCATGCATCATTTCTCTGTATCATCACTGCGACGTTAGCGCCACATTCATTCCAGCCACTAAATGTTGTTTACAGAGTGAAACAATGAGAGTAAAGCATAAACGTAGCAGTGCAGGCAAGTAACATAACAAGTCTGATACAAGTCTGGCAAGAGGTTTTATGATTTTATTTATATGATGACAAGAGAAATGTTCCACTGAATTGGCCTCATGCAGTTGAGAACATCCATCCATCCATTTTCTATCGCTTAGTCACAAACAGGGTTGCAGGGGGGCTGGAGCCAATCCCAGCTGTCAACGGGGAGAGGCGGGGTACACCCTGGACAGGTCACCAGTCCATCACAGGGCAACACAGAGAGACACACAACCATACACACACACACACACACACACACTCCTGTGGGCAATTTAGAGTCTCCAATCAGCCTATCCCCAAGGTGCATGTCTTTTAACTGTGGGAGGAAGCCGGAGTACCCGGAGAGAACCCACACTAACACGGAGAGAACCCACGCAAACACAGAGAGAACCCACGCAAACACGGAGAGAACCCACACTAACACGGAGAGAACCCACACTAACACGGAGAGAACCCACACTAACACGGAGAGAAC
>JBAMIG010000003.1:18844276-18899392 GCA_037177335.1 Kiunga ballochi
CACAGAAACATGAGGTGACCTCACCTGTGGTCCAGTCTGCCTTGTCTACCAGGCAGTTCTCCAAACTACATAGCCTCACCACAAAGCCTTTGTTTTCGCTGGCTAAAAGAGACAATGGACTAAAAGGTTTCTATTCCACTTTCTGGAATCTATTCTGTTTTTACTTTTCTGCTTTCTGTTTTTGGTAGCGAACTGTAAATCCTCTCTGTCTTTCATGTGTGCAGCTTGTGGTTTTTGTGTTAGTTTGACAAGTCAGCGTTGGTGTGTGCTTGCTACATGAGCTAATGCACCATAACTCTTACCACTTCCCACTGCGTCTGGGCAGGCATGCAGGAGTCACAGTGCACCAGAGATTCAGTTGACTGTGGAAACGTGTTGGGAACGCTGTAGCTGAAACACTGGCCGAGACAAGCTCTGCAACGAGGAGGAGAGGAGTTGATTTCATATGGGCCTGCATACAGACAGAATGTGCTCGAGTCCACCGTGTGACCGGAGCGCTTCAGTCTGTGTAAGCAAAGGCTCTGGGAAACAACAGAGCCTGAAATCTGAACTGATTTGCTAAGTCTGGGGACGCCTGAAGCTCTCAGGCAAAATTTCACCAAATGGAGACTTGCTATTTGTTTTGGGAATTATCATCAAACTTGAGATTAATCAGATCTACAACTTTCTTCTTATTTAGCAGCTGAAAGAGCCCTCTTAGGAATGCAGCGTACTTATCATGTTGCCTATAGGGACAGATGAACGTGGTGTTTTTAGTCTGAAACATGCACTTAGAAATTACAAACACATGTTTCTCAATAAGCATTAAAGACATTTCAGTAGCATTTGAATTTCTGCTGTGAAAGTGACTTCTGTGGGGATCTGACCTGCATCATAGAAGGAACAGCTACCTATAGCGATACCTATATGTAGACCTTAGCAGAAAAAAAACACAAAAACACTCACATAAGCATTTCAGTCTACCTTGTAAACAAACCAGGATGTAAATATGAATACATAACTATTCAATTTAAAGCCATAAAAGAAGCTTCTTTCTCTAAATAATCCCCGATATGCAAAAAGCCACAGCTTGTCTTAAAGTGGTTCTGTGAAACTTTCTGACCTTTAAAATGTGTCGCTCTTGCTTTTAATGGCACAGTTATATTTATTATCCACATTCCTGGAGCTATTGTTGCCCAGCAGCATCCCAAGGCTGAAAAACTGCATTTTATCGTTAAATTACTGACATCTAAGGACAAAGACGGGCATAAGTACTACTTCAAATGCCAAGTTTAAGTAAATAATCAGTGGTCATCACTGATTCTTCTTCCAGACATAAACATGTTTTCATCAGAGTCCTCAGGTGCAGCAACGACAGCACTACAGGTAACTATTTCAATAATAGGTTTGAGTGAATTATCTTCTTCTATGGTTCTTTTAAGGCATTACTTATTCCAAATGGTGCTCTGGCATCTATCATACAAAACTGGTTCAGCAGTTTTGAACTTGTAAAGCTCAGAGGGCCGTCACATTCAGGGACACCATAGTAAAAATGATGCTATAAAGATGGCAGCTACCATGTATGTAGCTTCTATGAGAATAAGAATATAGCGGTTACTTTAGCTCAGTGGCTAAACACCAATAGAAAAACAGTTTTTAGTGACATTTTTCTATCAACAGCTTTTAAACGAGAGCTTCTGACATTGCAAACATGTCAGAAAGTCAGAAAACTGTCCCATATGTCCAGTTGTGCGACTTGCTACCTGTGTTGCCACACTTGGGTGGAAAAACCCAGACCACACCAGCGCTGCAGAACGTCACATGACCCACATCAAATGCCACCATTAGCACCAATAGAAACTGCTGCGAGCCGTGTCTGACCGCACATGGCCGTTAGTGAGTTCACAAAGTTTTAGAGGTCAGATTTGTTGATCAGTGAGATGTCTTGAAAGCGTCAACAACTCGCACTGGGCTGCGGATCAGCTGGGAGTCAGCATCCATTTGTATGGAACACGAATAGTTTTGTTCAGAAGTGATAACATGATGGTGCAGAACCGGGACATGGGTCAACGGGTCATAACCTGTTGTGACTCTGTGCTTTGGTGTGCGTCCTCATTACATATTTATTACATATTGATGATGCATAATCCAGAACACATTCAGAAATCACTTCTTGAATTGTTTTTTCTCCCTGTGGTGCTTTTGTAATCTACTTTCTTCCTTTTTAAAGTAGCATAGCAAATGTAACATGTGCTTCTTTCACTGAGGGGTTACCAGGGTAAGGTCAATTTCATAAAAGAGCCTTCTCTGCTGGATTACTTCTACTCTGCATCCATCTATGGTCTGAGACACATTGAGATTTTATTTTCTGTCATTCAAAAGGTTTCCTGATGCTCAAAATATCTCTGGATTTTCACATGTCTGAACTTAGAAGAAGGAGTGACAACCCTGACGGAAAACAATCAGAAGGTTAAAGCAGGGAAAAAGAATAATTTGCATCTGTAACTAATTAATAAATGTGTGACATGCTAAATCAATAAAACACTTTGCACATGCCCACATAAAAGTTAAATAAGTGAAAGAGCCATGACTCAGAGAAAGTAACGTGTCGATAAGAAGATGTGTCATTTCTTCCAGCTGCACAGAGGGATTGTCAGACAGTGGGAGAGAGACAGAGAGGGCCTTCATCCTGACCTGTTTTGAATAGAGCGAGGCTGACATCCTGTGTGCCCAACTATCTGTGTGATGTTCTTGGCTTCGCACCAAGCGCTCTTGTCGGGGAACAGCGCCAGGCGGTTGATGTGTGCAGGTGGTGCTGCTGAATACAGTGCAAACAGTGCGCAGCAAATCTGAATCCTCTGCCACATGACTGCACCTAAAGGAGCAGAAAACCACAGCATATGACTGCTCCGTTAACTTTGTTTGGGAGAAATGTCACCTGATTGCTGCCGGTCAGGTCATGCCTGCTTTTCCGGGAACTTTGCATATTAATGCTGTTGTGAGCAGACTATTGAACTGGTCGTCACAGGCTTCAAACCACTTCCTGCACATCAGATCTGGTCAAGCTGTCATGGTGAACTTGTTTGAATGATAGAGACAGATTTTTGAGGGAAGAAAATCCATGCTACATACCGTTTGTTGCCAGTATTTTTGCTGTCTTCGGCTCCAGTTTACTCGTTTCTTAGAAAATGGCTCAACTAACAATGTTATTTACAGCCAAATGAAGCATTTTCTCCTGCTGCTAATAAAAAGTGTCTGGTGCTCAAATTAGTTTCCCACTCATCTTAGTCTGAACCAAAACATCCTGATTGACAGAAACTGACACAAAACAACTAAGTGATACAGTCAAACATGTCTGGTCTTTCAAAATAAATGTACAGGTGGTTCTAAACTTTTCACTCAGGTATATTTTTTTAACACTAATGTTAGTTATTTTACAGGTTTAATATATTGAAAGTAAATAACTAAATAATGAACAGCTCTGCATTAAAAATGAGCTGTTCTCCTTGGAATTTAACAAATTACTTGAATTAAACAGAAATTATTACAGCTTGGTTATGATAATAAACATATTATTAAGTAATTATAATCCAATAATATTTCATGTTCAGATTTTTAGCAACCTGTCCAATGGAAACCTTCTTGTTTTGATACTTAGCTGCCTGAATGAAAATCTGAATAATCTTCTCTTATGGTCGATAGTTTGAGTCCAGCTTTCCTGAACAACAGATCTGAATTCTTTCTTCGACCCATGAAATTTCCACTGATGCCAGTAAAAATAGTTGTTTTGTGTCTCCAAGAATGTATCTTGTAGATGCTTTCCCATAAATTTTGTGCCTCTGTGGTTATTTTTGTTTACCCAGTTTTATTGTCGGTATACTCTGTTTTGATTGTTCACATCCGCTACACAATATTCTGTGTTTTATTTTTTTCTGTCTAATTATAGAAGTCCTTTGTGTCTCTCTGGGCTTTCTTTTGTTTTTCTTTATCGGTCACATAAGACATATTTAAACTCTTTGTAAATGTCAGGGTTTATGCCTCTCTTTTTGACATTTATGCAGAAATGAGATACTTTTATCAAAATGTGGACAACACTTTATTCACTAACCCTGTTGCAGTTTCTGAACAGTATCATTTTATTTAACCATATTTATGCTTATATTATAACTGTATTTTTCATGGTTCCTTTCATCTCATTATTATTCCTTTAAGCCTATATATGTATTTATTTTTAGCAGTTTCCACAGTGAGTTTAATCAGGGGTCACTCACTTAGTGGCTCCTATTTATCTTCCTGTAGCAATCTGTCTCTGCTAAACATTTCATTTAAGTGCAGAAACATACAGTTTTTTTTAATTATTTTAGTAACTTTTGTATCCATTAAGAAAATATTAGCCTACATTAAGTTCTGCTTTGAGCTAAAAAAAAAAAAACTAAAAATTTTCTTAAATCCAATTCTCTTTCTTTTCCACAGTAACACTATAACAGTGTTTTATGTGGACAAAACTATCATTTTAGTCATTAAATAATCAGTTTGATGAGCTTAATGAGCTGCAGAGAGAAGCTGGGTCCCTTCCAACAAGTGTGACATTTACCAAGCAGCGCGCAAAGAGCTGTGGCCGTGGCGTTACTTCTTCTAAGTAATGAAGTACTTTACCTGAGTAAACCCAGTAACCTAGACCCAGCAGAGGTCGCGGGTTAGTCGAGGCACTTACCGCTCCTCATCATCGCAGAGGAAGAGCCGGGTGGAGCGGTGCGCAAAGTCCCGCTGAGCTGCGCCGAAATGGACGAGGCTCCAGAAAACAGAGGATTTGGGTCGTCGTGGGGTATCACTCTGCTATATAAAAAAAAAAAAAAGCAATGTGAGGAAACTTTCCGAGGTCTCAGTCTGTCATAAAACAGTTACATCATCCGGAAAAGAGAGAGAACCGTCCGTCCGACCGCGGAGGGAAGGATGGAGAGATAGGGCAAAACACTATCTCATCTCCGAGTCCATCAGCTCAGACCGTCCCTCCCCTTTGTTCTCTTCCCCGTGTAGTGTTAAATTCCCCCGCAACTCCACTGAAAAACACTTTCCAAGTTGTTGTCTTTTGTTGTAAAACTCTCATGCGAGGGTTAGGCGCGGCTGAGCCCTCAGACAGGCGTCCTGCTGAGCCGTTCCTGTGCGAAACGAAACGGGGAGGGAGGGAAACTGCTGGAAGGGGTTCAAATGTTTCCCTAAAGAGGAACGCTCATATTTACTGTAAAAATATGCAAATATAACGAGATTAAACACAGAGAGGGATGTTTGCAGTCATCCGCACACATCTGGCATGGCTTTGATAAACATGTGCTTTTAGATTTTGCATTTGTATAATAAGTATAATAATGATGCACAACTGGAACACAGATGTGCATCTGTGTTATGTTCCCCTGTTTCTTAAACCCTTTCTACTCAACAGAAACATTAAAAGCAACTTTTGGGATGTTGAAATGACTTGAATAGCTGGTTAATAAACAGAAGCTCATGACAAATTGATTTATGTGAGGTCTGGAGTAAAACCGCAGAAGGACCAGGGAGCATGTGTGTTGCTGAGAGGCGTCATGCTTGTTTGGCTGACCTGTGAGCTTTCTTCCAGTCTGGTTTAAGTGAGAGGGCAGAAAATAATAAGACCACCTTTTGGGTTTTTAAGTAGGATTCCCAAGTTTACTATAATAATAAATATCTGTGTCTTTTCTGAGTCAGACAGCCTGATAGCAGTTTTCACCAGGGAATAAAGTAAATGGATTTTCAAGGAAAAGGGACGATGCAGTGTTATGATAGCACTATTAGCCTCCATGAGCTGCACACACTGAAAAGCTTTTATGCAACATTATACTTCCATTTAACCACATTCTTACATACTATTCATTCATACTTACTTACACACGTACTGTTGTAACACAAGCTAATCATTGGGACAGTTTCTTTTTTTACTTCTAATAAAATAATTCTTCTGCTATCAAAATTGTTAATTAGGCAAAATATGAGAATATGTCTTTCATGTGTTGCCAATAGTCCAATAGAGTTCAAATGTAGGCCTTAAATGTGAAGAATATCCAGATAAAATGTCCTCCTAAATCTATGTAGTTGCAAACAAGACTCAAATGTGAAGTACATCCATTCATACTTTTATTAATCAGTTTATTTAACTTAATCCCCTCTGGTAGCTTCAGGCAGACTGGCATTAAGCAACACAATGAAAAGCATCACTGTAAGTTGGAGTCATGCAGCTGCACATATATCATGTCTGCTCCTGTACTTTGGTGCATCTCTAACACCAATTCACAGTAAAATATCATCTCATTTAATGGGAACTACTCATAGTTCTGCTTTATGTCCAGGGTGCACATGCCTAAAAAGTTCATTCATGGGTTATTTTTAGAAATTATAGGTAATATAAACAGGTAGAAAACAATCTGAATGTGTAAAATTCAGTCAAACATTGTTCTTCTTCATCATGTTACGACTTTATCCAGCATGGGACATTGTTCCAGTTCAGTTCCAGTGCAGCAGACGCATAAAGCAACGTCTCATTGTTGTTCTCCTATAGATCAGTACACCTTTGCTCACAGGTGTTCAGCCTGGCTAACGTCCATGAGCACCCCTATCGGTTTCACGCTTCACTTGCAAACAAATATTTTAATGGACTGGGGACGAGTGACACGGCTTAATTTTTTGACAGGGTCCCCCCCCTGTGCTTGATGCATCCCAGCACATCAGAGCTGCAGGAAAAGGCCTTTGAACACTCTGGAACCAGTTGGATTCTTTTGTGTGCAGGAATGTATGTGCTTACATTACTGAGAAACTGTGACTGATGAAAAGGGAAAATGTGAGTGTCTGTGTAACTGAGAGGGCGCATGCGGCAGCGTCGTCTTTGATGTGAAAGTGTTCGACATGTGTTGTGCTCAAACGTGCAAAGTGCAGAACTCACCTGTTAGTAATAAGAGCGAGCTCGTGTCCAGAAAAGGCATTTCTCTGCATTCCACGGATTCTGCTCCACCAGGGGGCTGGATCAACGTGTGCACAATCGAACACAAACCACCTACTTACTCATGCAACTACATTCAAGTGATCCATCACACTCTAAACCATCTTGTCTAAAGAATATGGGGTGCAGGAGATTTCTGCAGGTATGCAGAGCTTTTCAACTCCCTGTGATGACTGCAGTTATGGTCGCATCAACTGCTTGATGCGACCATAACTAAATGTATGCATGCATTTTAGTTATGCAAAACATAACTAAAATGCATGCTTTGCTATGGTTGGTCTATTCTAAAGAAAAATCAGGGTTCATGTCTTGCATTATCTTTTATATCCATGATAGACAAGGCGCTAAAATCTATGACTAAGAAACTTAGTGGATGATACAAACTATACGAGTTTGTATCAACAAATGAGCCCTTTTCATTCACAGCTCTATCAACACTCGCTTTGTTCCTCTTCCTCTTTATTCCATCATTCAGTGGAACTTTTTAAACTCCCACTCTAGAGGGGCTGCAGATGCTGAACCTGGCCCTCATTCCAAAACAGCAGGAGTTCAAGTCTCCCAGCTCATTAACACACAGAATTACCTCCCACCCCCAAACCACATTTCGCTGTTCTCAAACCTTCACAGAAAAACAAAGGAGAAAAAGTTTTCCACAGAAACTTTATTAAATATACATTTATTCCCTCCTTTGATTTACACAACACATGCATCGCTGGGTGGTAGTGCTAGTAGAGAGAGGAGCAGCAAAAAAAAAAAAAAGCAGCAAACACAAAAACAGATGAGAAACCCTTCATCGTCTTCAGTTTCTTCATTACTGGTCCTGAAAAGTTACAGAGAGAAATCCCTTGATGACATGTCAGCATGTCATTAAACCCGTTTAAAACAAGCCTTTCTTCAACATGTACTCACCTTAACCATGCGACCATGAATCAGATGTGGTGATCTGAAATCATGCTGGCAGTTGCTGTATCCCATTCCCAGTCCTAAGCCCGACCCGAGTGACACAGGCCACGTGCGTCCTAGTGGACATAAACAATCAGGAGAGCATGTTTTTACAGGACGCGATTACCACAAACACGTTTTCTTCATTGTACTTACGTTTAAAGAAAAGGACGGAGAACACGATGCCAACGCCGAGGCCTGTTACTGCAGAGACAAAAGAAAGTATTAGTGGCTCCTAGATTCACATAAACAGAATCAAAGTTAGACTGCAACCATCAGAGAACCAGTTGCAGGTCTGTTTTAATCCGATTAAACAGGGTAAATATTTTATGAAGTAGCTGAACATGACAGTGAGTCACTAGCAGGTCTTTGATATAGAAGAATAAAATGCATGGGGGAAAACACACAGACAGCAAACTCCAAAGGAGAAACAGCAACAAGATGACAAAGTGCAGAACATGGGCAATAGGAGAGAGGATAAGTCAGGTGTACGATCAAGAAGATTGTTGAGTCAGTGGCACAAACCTGCAAGAAGCCCAGAAACCAGAGTGGGATTTTAAGCAGGAATGTGTTTGTGCGCTTAACCTCACCTCGCTGCAGGCCACACCACACCCAACAGCCGGCCAGTCAGCACAGAAAACACATAAAAACAACCATTTGGGCCCCTCCGACTCCTAATTGGATTTAGAGAACTATGTGGCATGACCAATGTCCCTGAACCAGCAGCCTCAAACTGTTCTTTATTACACAGTTTACAAATGTCAAACAAGACCACATAAACCTCAGCTCATCTTTATCATCCCTGCACATCAACAGACTGATGTTGTTCTGCTTCCATTCCCAGCCATGACTAAGTCAAATGAAGGATTCTTCATCTCTTCCAGGCCCCAGTCTCTGCTCTTCAGCCAGATCGTACTGATTGTTACTGACAGTAATTTAGCAAAAACTCTGGCGAAACCCGAGGGCAGATCAGCATCTCATTCTGGCATCATTTCTTTTGTCTGGACATCTCCAAGGAGCTTGAATTATAACAAAAATATTTGCGCTTGAGTAGAGTGAAATGAATAACCCACAGACCAGAAAAGTTTTTCCAGTAGATAAAATCCAGAACTGGTTAATTGCACTGTTATTCATTTATCCCTCTTCTGAAGTCTTTTCAGCAAATGGCATCAATAAGACAGTCATTTTCAATTATTGTGACTGAATACTGTTCCACCCAAGTCATATAACACAATTTTCCTTCCCACATCTCCACTTTAAAGTGGTTGTAACTGCATTTCTTTTGTGTTTTGGTTTCTGAGGGCCACTCTTCATTCATTTTGATCTAAGGCTGTTTTTATTAAATACTTCTAAAAACTTGTGGATTTCACAGAAAGCTTAAAACTCCACTGAAAGCTTCAGTTTCTCAGCTGCTAAAGGAACATGGAATGACTGGTTGTGGATTGTTAATTCCAGTTCAACACCAATAAACAGATGCAGAAGGACGCAAACTGAGGGGAAGTGTTTTGGTCATCAGATGTCCATTTTGTTGTTCCCAGAAATAAACATTTTTAAGAGTAAATCTATCATAACCTTGCTCTAGTCCACCCTTGTTTTGCATGACCTCACTTGAAATTTCTATAACAGATCCATTAGGCGTACAGAACAATACGGTTTGTTATTCTGCAAGTAAAATCCTCAACTGCAGTATATGTTCCATGTTACACCCAATTTTAAACAGCAGCCGAAGCAGCAGTCTGCCTCAGTAATCTTCATCACTGCTCACTGTAAAATGGTTCTCATTTGGCTAAGATGACTTTTTTATGAGTTGAAAGAAGAAGCTTGGCCAAGCAAGAACCATTTACCATAAACAATAAGTTGATTCAGATTGCTAATGCAAGCTCTTACACATATTCGTCACCATTTTACCAATCATAGAGCCGTTTCCAGTGAGGATGAGGATGGCAAGGTTTATTTATCTCTACTTCCTTTGTTGGAAAGTGAAGGCAAAAGCATAAACCTCATAAAATTCAGTGTCACTTCTATTGTAGTAGAAAAAAGTAGAAAAGCAATTTGAGTCGAAAAATCCATTAAGTTAACATGTTTATGTTGTTTTTAATATTGGCTTAAATGTGTTTAATGAAATTGACAAATAATTTACTGAAAAACTGAGTTTTTGTTCTTCTACCTTTTTCTGATATTCTGCTAAATTAACGACAACTATAAATACGGATTATATTACTTTGAATAAAACCAATACTGCAATTTAATAAATTATTTTAGAGATCATAAATTTGTGTCTGAATTGCCTGAAGCTATAGCACCGAAATAAATCTGGAATATTTTGGCAACATAAGCGAGTTATAGGAGCAAGAATTAGCAAACCGCTGTGTGTTTTAGCATAAACAGATAAACTGTTAATCCTAAAAAAAGGTGTATTTGACCTGAGAGACATAAACACTGCTAACATCAGGGTAAGAGAAAACACATGATCATAAAGGTTTGGAAGGGTCCTTCACACATTTTGGACACAGTCTTAAAACAAAACATCCATCCCACTGACTGAGACGTCACCTGATTCAACCAGTTACACATAGCAGAAGTCATTTTAGCCCAGTAAAAAGAAGAAAAACAAAAACATACAGTTCAGCAGGAATGCTTCCCAGTGACCTGGAACCCTGCATATGGCCACAATTATGAAGAGCGTATTATGAGACCACTGGCCAGATGCTTTAAAAATGTGTAGTTTTATTACTAAAAGTGTACACAGAGAAAAAGGGGAATGCTCTTTTTTTTTAGCGGATTTAAGAGCCATCGTTATGTATATGTCTACCATCATGACTTTAAATCCTATTTTTAGACATGAATGGATGTAAAAACTCCATTATTAATTATTTCAAATATAAAACTATTGTACGCACTCTAATAAACACATATACCAATGAAAAATTACAAATTGTTTAATGTTGCTAAATACAAAACTGAAAAACTTATAGGCAAAGCAGAGAAAAATCTAATAAGTTTAATTTGTTATTTGTTTATTATGATAGCCTAACTTATGATGCTGTAAGTCTTATGTTGCTACTGTTGGCGCTGTGGGTAACGGCTGCCTCTCCAGTGGCTCTGCACTCTTTTTGGCTATTTTGGCCTTTTCTGGACCTTTCTGCTCTTCTTCGTAGAGGGAGTTTTTGTGGTTTTAAGATGTATATTCAGTGAGTGTTGTTGCCTTTTGGAAGCAGCGGGGTGCCAGTTTCTCTGATTATTTTACTAACAAGAAGAACCATTGACTTTGCTAGCTCAGCTAGCTGCTAGCTTTCCTAGCTCTGTGCACAAAGGACCAACCCAGGATATGACACCCTGATGGACTGAGAAGGAGATTTAGGGGCTGCAAGCCCAAGGACAATGTGAACTTGCTGCTGAACACAATCGAACAGGCTATCCACCCTGAACAACCAGCAGATCTACCAGAGAAGCAGCTTGAGCTTCTTTACAGAGACATGTCTAAACCATCTTGTACTGGATGCTAACGTGGTTATGCTTGGATTCACTGCTGTAAAGCCAACAGAGACACCAAAGCAAGAGAAAAAAGTGAAGCTTGGGGACTCATGTATGTCAACAATTGTCAGTTTATTCCAGACCCTAAAGACAGTCTTGTGTTGGCCGTGTTCTCAAACTGCTAGCTGTTAGCCTGCAGCCATGCTATCTGCTGAGGAAGTTCAGTCATGTGATCATCACCTGTGTTTTTATTCTCCAAAAGCAAACACAGCCACTGTAAATGAGAAGATCCACTCTGTCACAGCAAGGCTGCAGACTCAGCACCTAATCTATGTATTTTATTTTTGTTATTTGTATTGAAGATTCTTCTTTTGTTTAGCTGCTGGTAACCAAATTTCATCCCAAAAAGATTAATGAAGTTACGTCTTATTCTTCTACAGGTAAACCATGTTTCTTTAACAGCTGAGGTACAAATAGCACTTTAAAAAAAACAATGGATGATTAAAGAGGAATGACGCACAGATACCAGTGCATGTAGGCTACCTAAACTTGTTTATAGGTGTTACTACAGGACCTCATATCCATGTGAAAACATTATATTCTAGTCATTGGGCAGACATTTTTTCCAAAACAACTTACATGTAAAAAGTGATCAACACACATGTACAAAAGGTCTATGTGCATATTTTCACTGAACAATTTTATATATGAATGCCAGTCTAAAACAAAATGGAGTTGAGTTTCAGTGGCGGTGTGTATGGATCACTTATATAACCTACAATATCACTTTTTCATCTGGTGTAAATGCAAACAACCACGGTTTTATGTATTCACTGGTAATAGATGAAGAGCTTTGGTATTTTTATTTATAATTACAGATCAATAAGAAATTACGTTGTCCTTAATAAATTAGTGAAGTTCTATTCAGTGTTAATGAAATTAAAAATAATTTCATTGTACAACCTTTTCGATCAAAACAATACAATATTTCAGTTTGAAGTGTCTTAATATGTCACCAAGACATCATTAAGCTGCAGTTACAAACATTGTGATTTATCAGGCTGAAAATCTAAAGGCACCACACAGAATCATGTTACATCACTGTCATTTAATGGGAGTTTCTGTTTGCCATTGCTATAGTTTTACGTATATCCCTGCCATTGGCCTCAGTTGTTGGATTTTAAAAAGCTAGATAAGTTCATTCATTTATCGTGATAATCTGCAGTTTGACAGTGTTGTTTTTGCAATGCTGGATCGTCAGGGATTTGAAATAAGGCTGGAAAACCCGATAAATTAAGTCTTCGGCTGTGGTCTATGCTCAACCTACATTTAGACCATCAGAAAGATCTTTCCCCCATACAGAAAACACTCTTAATAATTAAATATAAAATATGAAAGTTCATTTCTATTGAAAGATCCCTAAACAAATCATGTTCAGCTTTATTCATTCAATAAGAAAATTTGACCTCGGTTCATTAACCTGTCTAGCGTGGTGAGACTAAAATCCCGCATTAAGAAAAGGACTACAGACTAAAACCTTGGCTTGAACCCCAACTTACTTACAAGATACAATAAACGTTATTACTTAAAACATGAACGAACAAAACTATATAGTTGAAATAAGGATTTAAACCTGTTTTTAGCGCTGTGTCGGCAAGGCAACGGTCCCATTTCCGTCCGTATTCGTCGGCCATCTTTGCTGCTGTCAGGATGTCTCGAAATCTCACATATCGCGAGAGCGAAGAACAAATCTCGTCATTTGGTAGTCTCCCATGATCGCTGCTTTGACCGCTGTTCTCAGGTTATTAAGAATTTAATTTAAAATTTTTTTACTAGAATTGGCTTTGGTCTCCTATTCTTTGAGTAAATTTAATTAGGATTTTATGTAACTTTTTATTTTTCATTTTTTAGCCAAACTTGTGTGTGAGATTCTCTCTGAAGCCTCTTTTTCAAATATTGGGGAAAAACCCAGTTAAATTATGTTTGTATATGTTTATTATGTTTGTAAGTTTCTAGGCTTTTAGAAGCTTTTAACATATCATCAAGGTATTTCAATACAACGATTAATCCTTTTTAGGAACGGTGGCGCAGTGGTTAACACAGTGGCCTCACAGCAAGGAGGTTGCCGGTGATGTGCCATAAACCTGGAGAGAACCGACGCAAACACGGGGAGAACATGCAAACGTGGGCAGGACTCCAGCCGGGAACCTTTCTGTGTGGAGTTTGCATGTTCTCCCCGTGTTTGCGTGGGTTCTCTCCAGGTTCTCTGGCTTCCTCCCACAGTCCAAAGACATGCACCTTGGGGATAGGCTGATTGGTGATTCTAAATTGCCCGTAGGTGTGTGTGTGAGTGTGCATAGTTGTTCGTCTCTGTGTGTTAGCCCTGCGATGGACTGGTGTCCCGTCCAGGGTGTACCCCGCCTCTCGCCCGTTGACTGCTGGAATAGGCTCCAGCCCCCCTGCAACCCCGTTAGGGACAAAGCGGTTGATAATGGATGGATGTACACAAGAGTATAAACTATGTGCTTAAAGTGTCTTTTCTAAATCTTTTATGTTTTATTTTTTACAGTATATAGTTTTAAGGCAATTTCAATGGACAATAGTATAAAGAAATTTGAATTAAATAATCAAAATCAAATTGTTTTCAAATGTGGTAGATTAAAAAAAAAAAAAGTTTTTAATTTGATACATTGACGTAGACCACCTATTTAAACAAGGAACAGGATACAACCAAAAGTGCTTTGCTCTCTGTAAACATCACTATTTTATGTGATGTTTACCTCTTTACTTTCTTAATTTTTCTCCTTTATTTGGAACTTAACACATACAAAACAAATATATATGTGAAGTTACGAAGGCAAAACAATTCAAACTGAGCACAAATATACTTATTTTAAGGACATGAAACAAACACTCAATGTGAAAATTTGTGTAGGATGTCCTAACTTGTACTTTATTTATTATTATCATCATAACCGTCTGTCTGCGACCTCTGTTTCCTGCACCACTCCTCTCTTTCCATACTTGGCAATGCCTTTCTTGCTCCTTCGCTATTGGCTGCTGCAGAGATAGCCTATAGTGACCCGGATGTAAAACCGGGGCCTGTTTTCTCATCGCAGCCTCCTTCCTGTTGCCCGCTTGAGGAAGTAGATTTCGCTGACAGGGCTGGGTTCACAGTGAGGGAGAGGCGAACAAAACATCTTCCTCGGGGGATTAAAAAACACCCAAAATAAGAAGAGACCGGAGGAGTGTGTTGTTAAATCACAGAAAAGCTAAGGTGTACTGTCGTCGGTGAAGTCAAGCTCCCCTGTCCCACTGAGAACGCCGCAGACATGGTAGGGCCGCAGCGGGGTTGGTGGAAGAAACGGGGGGGACAAGGCAAGATGGTTTTGTTGGGGCTGGTGCTGCTAATTAAACGTTTAGAAGTGCTTAGATAAGCTAGCGCTGGCTGAAGAAGCTGGGTGGTAACCTAAGACGGCCAGTGAACATAAATCACTGATCCACATAACTTGAACTGTTAGCAAAACTTCTGCGAAGCGACGAGAATCAGTTAGCTTTGTGGCTAAACTAGCTTCTGTTTCTTCCTGCTAGCCACCAGCTAGCTGTTTGTCAAGCTACGTGTCTGGTAGTCTTAAAGTTAGCACAGGATGTTTTGGATTTGACACAAGTTTGCTATTAGCACTGGCGAAGATTCCTAGTATAGCACACACACATACAGCCTTACTGTCGTACACACACACTTTAACCCCAGGCTGAAGTAGTCAAGTGCCGGGTTGCATGTAGCTAAATAAAGACTGGTTGCTCCTCCTATTCCAAACCATGACAAGCTGTACTTCTGCCAGATTTTACCTGCTTTGAAAGTTTGGACGTGACTTTGCCTGTTCTTTTTACATAAAACATGTTTGCACAAATCCACGTAGAAATCTTCACAAATGTATTACTGTTAATGCAAACCTTGCCAAGTTTTTAAATCTGGAGATATCCAGTTTTAACAAATTACTTTAAGTTTTACCGGTAATCAAATACTATTCTACAAAATATTTTATTAAATTTATGAGAACAAACGAATGCAAGTTCTACCACTGCAAAACATTTGCATGTGGTGCCTGGGAATTATTTTAAAGAGCTTGATAAAATTATTCCTCTATTCAAATTCTGTCATGTGATGATGCTGAACAGTAAGGCATTTAGAAATGCCTCACAGGATGAGCATCATCTTGTGCTCTTAAATGTAAAAAAAAAAAAAAAAACATTTGTATTGGACAAGCAGATGGTATTTCTCTAGAGTCGCCCTCTTTTTTGCCTTCACCTCCACCATCCAGCTGGCTTTGCTACTTTGCTCTGACCTCAGAGGTTGTTGGTCCGAGCAAGTGTTTACACAGAGACAGAGTGCTGGTAAACGCAGCGTCAAGGATTGTAAGGTGTCTGATGAAGCATGCTGATTCATCAGCTGAAATGGATCTTAAGATGGATAGAAAGCGACCTGGACATATTAGCTTGAAACCTCTACTGTGGCCAACGTTCCCCTTTTAGGAAAATATTTATGAACTGAGGGATTACTACTATCAGACCTGCCATTGTTTTTACACAAGATGGTAGATGCATTAGTGAACTTTGCAGGGTATCAAACACAAATGTATTGCAACAGATGGCTTTGCTTACATTTATCTTATGATAAGAATGCAGGTTTCTGTCTAGATGTCTGTAAAATAGTCTGGTTTGGACAAGTATGGTAAACTTTGTATGCAGTGTTTCTGGCTCATTTTCTTTATGACACACGTGTCTTTGTGATGTGATGGAGGAAAAATATCTTTATAGTTTATCAAGACCAAAATATGTGATTGTAAATGTAGGTAATTTACCTAAATAATGAATCGACAAATGTTATGCAAGTTAAGCTTTCTATGTGGTCCTGCTTCCCTCTGATTAATCCTGAGGTATTTAGCACTGAGACAGCAACATGTAGGTTGTTGAGAAACATGTTTCATGTAAATATATTTTGAAATGGGTTAATTAATTTTAAATGGCATCTCCCTACACATTCCCCACAGTTTCATTGTGTGACTGGGCTGCTCTTTCTCCTGCCATCCTTTTCCCTCGCTACATATTTAAGGAGAAATCCCCTGAGGGAAGATCATGCAGTTCAGTCTGTACAGTAGCTATCATTATTAACATCTTTATACAGTTTTAAGTTATTTGTTTGCTTCTTTCATCTCCTGACCCAAAGCTGTTGTATAAAGAGAAATGTCATCACAGGAGATGGAGAGGCTTTGTGAAGGATTGTCACAAGAATGTTGATGTGCAGGAGGTATAAGTGTTGGGACTTTTGCTTCATAAACTGTACTTTTATTACAAACTTGTTATCTAAGGAGGGCAGGGCCTTAACAAGGCAAGTCAGAGTAGACTAGGTTGTATTGATGGCTCTTTTTTTTCAATTGTGTGTGACTGTTTGCATCTCACTTTCACTTTGCTATATTAAATTATAGCTTTAAACTGCTGTATGTGGGAAACTTGGCAAAATGTTCTTTTTTTTGCATAATGAAGGCTCCACTAGATGAGCTTCACTTCAGCTAAAAAGTGGACAGAAATTGGCTTTGCACACATGTGTACTGTCATCTTAGAAGAAGTAGTGGTTTCCATTCCTTCCACATTAGTATGTTCTCATTTTATTATCCTGTTAAGTCATTCATCAGACTGAATATGAGCTACATTAGCTCTGATCGTGATGTTACAGCTGTTCTGATATATGTTTGATAGTCAGAATCCATGTATGAAGCAGAGTGGGTCTGATTTCTGAGCTTTCCTAGCTGTAAGCATTATAACTGTGCAGCTGGAAGTGCCACATATTATAACCACACCTACGCAGACAAGTCCCTGCAGCTATTAACTTCTCGGCCAGCAAGCAGAGAGGCTTAAGTTTCCATAATAGTTCAACAACCTGTGCTCCTCCTTCTGACCTAACTAGAGATCTTAATGTGTGTATACTCTGTACTTGAAAAACATTTATGCCCACATTTATGTAAAGTCACGATCGCCTCTACTGCCAGGTGAAAAATCAAAAAGAAGTCTCCTTCCCTGCTGGGAAAGTGGCCCAGATTAGCACCAAACACTTTAATTATTCATTCATTCAGGAGTCTCACCATCAACTTGGTTTGGGTGTAAACATTTTAAATGATCTTTCTGACAAGTTGGAAATGAAATGATCAGTTTTCAAACATTATTTTCAAAAGTTTGGTTTTGATGACTGTTTTTGAGATTGTAAACTTCCAAATCACATAACATCAACAAACAAAAGGTTTGTATTAGTTGGTAAGGTTTGTATTAGTTGGTGTATTTTAAAACATTTCTCTGCTTTTTGTCCAACATAACACTCATCACAGCCTTACACACACATCAACAGCTGGACCATATCCACACCGTCCAAGTCTTTTTAGCTGTTGCTTGAAGAGGCACACATTAATGTGTTGATTTTATACACTTTGCTGGTTTTTATTTTTATTTTCCTTGCAAAATACTCTCATGACAACTCATAAGTGCTCCTCGGGCTGCTAGACTGCAGATTCTGTCTGTAATGTCGTGCTGGGAAGGATTTTAGCAGCAAGGGCGTGAACGTTTTCTGTCCAGATGACTTCTCATACCTTAATACAGAATGTTGCAGGACTGTAACACTGCAATGTTTTGAAGAGGATTGCCGGAGCTTAGTTTGATTGTTTTGGTGATGCTTAAACCAATGCTGAATCACATATTCCTAAAGTAAAACATAAAGTATAACTACTGTAATAAATCCAGTCTGTGTATTTAATCCTGTAATAGAGGTGTATGCCTCATTGATGTGGTGAGCTACTGTAGATAACCCATCAAAGTTTCTGATGTCATGCTGCATTTGTTTGACACGACTCCGGTCTCTGTACCTGGACTCTTTTTAAATGACAGCTAGTTACCTTGTTTACAAACTTTAACTCTCACAGAGAGTTTTTTTTTTTTCTTTCTTGTTCTTGAGGCCAGAGAAGAAGTAAACGTGAATGAGGATCATCGACCCAGCATACCTTTTTTTTTTTTGTGGAGCTACGAGATGTTTTGTGTGATTGGTTGGACAGCTGAGGTGGGCGTGGCTAACAGGAAAAACAAAGAATTGTGTTGTTGCAGCTTTCGCACGTTTACTGATGCAAGGTTGAATGGATTGTTTTGATGAAACATCTGATGGTGACAAAGTACAAAAATATGGCACAGACACTGAAATGTACACAACACGCCTTGCTGCGGATGGATTAGTTCTCCTTGTAATAAATGGATCAATTGTTCATTAAAACCACCCGTAATAATCGCCGCCCGGCTGCAGACGCAACGTCTCTTGGACCAAACCAAAACACTTGCTGCCTGCAAGCACAAACAGCTGGCATCTCGTAGTAACATGTGTAATTTATGCGGGAGTAGGTAGCTATGCTTAAAGTAAATTAAACACTCTGTTCTCCTCTGAGAGCTTTGCTTTTGAGACGATATCCACTCGAGTTTGTTTGGTGTGTTAATTTAGCAGGGACTATAGAGAGAAACATGACAAGTGGCAACAAATTTACAAGCACTGAGTAGAGCATAATTGGAGGTATTGAATATTGTGTTATCAATGAGCACCACTTTAAAAAGGTATACGTTTTTTTTTTGTTTTTTTTTACCAGAAAAAAAGGGGATGTTTTTAGCTGTATAAACTGTGTTGTTCCTGTTACTGGAAGTATCTTTCACTCCTTTGAGACCGCACTGTCTTTTTATTGCTACTCGTATTGATTAATAAATAATAAAACTGCATTTTTACCCCGTTTTGAAAAATAATCATTTTAATATGATTACCCTTTAAACATTATTTTTATCAGGAGTTTAGAAGCTCAAACTCGCCAACATCTGCTCTATGAAACGATAATATAAATATGATGCTATTTTTAGAAGCTTATTGGCAACAAGTTTAAAATCTGATCATGCAAAATGATGAATGCTGTCTGTTTCAGAATGACCAGCAGCTGGACTGTGCTCTGGACCTGATGAGGCGTCTGCCTCCTCAGCAGATCGAGAAGAACCTCAGTGACCTCATTGACCTGGTGAGCTTCTGCCTCAGATCAACCATCAGACAGCAAAGAAGTTTATTCCTGTGTTAAACATCTGGTTTTATTCTGATCATGTTTGTTCATTCAGAATGTATAAAGGCAGTTTGGTTGTGGATGTCCTGCAGCTACAACTCTCTTCTTCTTTTCCTTGTTTCAAAACATTTCTGGAAAGAGAAAATACCTGGTTTAGTTCTTGACTCAATGAGCTTACATAAACAAAAATGACTACAAACACAAATTGCAATAATATGTATATATGCATGTGTTGAATTTTTACTTGCAGTGTGAGAAAAGCCTACACACACACACACACAAACTGAATTACTGCAGAGCATTTCACATTTACACCCAGTTTGGTGTATACTGTAAAATCTCTTTACTTTAGTCACTGCTGTGTATAATGTTGCACCTGTAAGTGAAGCATTCGTCTCAGCTGGTGCTGTTTCCTGCAGATCTACAGCGCGGCTCCGTCTGAGCTCACCAGTTTAAGCTGAAACGGACATGAATCAAATCACACTTGTACCCCTGTTTGAATTTGTGGTTATATCCGTTCCTTTCCAGCCAGACCCCCACCTGCTCACCTTCCTCTTATCTCACCTTTAACCCTCCGGACATCTGCTCTTTTATTTCCCTGCGGCCACTGTGTCGGGTTGTTAGTGATTATTATCACAGCTGTCAATCACCTCCACTGCCAAGAACTTTTTTTTTGGCTCCTTCTCCTCTGAAACTCGCCCTGGCAATTTAAAATCACCTCTTTATTTCCTGTTTATAACATCTCTACTCTGAGCTGTGTTTTATACCTCACTACTCTTGTCCCAGCCATTGTTCCTGGTCTCAAGCTGTCTTGCTTTCCAGGTGTATGTTTATTTGTGGTTGAGGGGGCTTTTTTCCCCCTGGATAACAGGGCCTCTTTTGTGTCTGTGCTCTGATGCAGGAACCCATAGAGAAAGGGCTCCATGTCAGTCTGTGAGAACTAATTTGTACTCTCTTATCCTGCAGATATTATGTTTCCCAGCGATATTTCATCCTAGCTCCTCTGGTTATTGGGTAGAGCAGGAATGTAATGGAAAATCAGCGTGAACATATCTGATACCTGGGCTCTCATGCTTTGCTTTCTAGTCCCTTGGACTCTATCTGTTGCAGAAAGTCTTCATTAAAGAACATATCTGGCTGGTGCCTCTCAGGTCAAATAGAGATATAATAGATCTTCAGTAGAAGCTGTGTTTAATTTTCTGTATTGCAGCATTCGTGCTCATGAGGTGTGTTTGCATCCAGGTGCCCAGTCTTTGTGAGGACCTCCTCTCTTCTGTGGACCAGCCCTTGAAGATCGCCCGGGACAAGGTGGTGGGAAAAGACTATTTGCTCTGTGATTACAACCGGGACGGCGACTCCTACAGGTGAAGTTCATAACTGAATTTTAATAGTGGAAAAGGAGTGAAATCGTTATGTCACACGTATCGATATGGCCTCAGTAACATAATGAAATCCAGTCATTTCATAACTGTTATATCCACTGTCCAGCTGTTTCTGTGTAATTCTCCTTTTATCTGCTCAACACAATCTCATCCATTGACATCGTCTTTATCGCAGCATTTTGTTGAACATAATCCACATTTTCTGCTTGTGCCTTTAGTACAGTTCAGTTGTTAGACACCGAGTGGTTAAACCTGATCAATGCGATCACCAGTCTGCCACAGTTGGCTAATTTAACCGATTCTTATGTAGAAAAATGGACAAAAATGCCCTTTTAATCATTGATTATATTTTTAATTTAAAAGTAATCTATAAATGCTCAGTTTTTAACAGATTGTTTTATTTAGTTTCTCTACTGTACCATTGATTTTTATTATCCCTCCATCAAAACAGCAGCTTCTACTATTGATCTTCCTGTAGGTATATAATGAAGGAAAAAGAGGACACCTACATAGATTGCCTGGGAAACTTGTGTGTGTGTGTGTTGGTGTAAAATGTTTTTGAGGTGAAACGGAGCATATTTGCATGCAAGCAAAGAATATTGAGGCGGAGCCGTGCAAACATCCGCTCTGCTCTCAAAGCTACACTCGCTGCCAGACACCACCTGAGTGGAATCCATTTTGTCCTTCGGTCCGCGGGACGAGTCCTTCTTTCTCATAAATGGCTGTGTCATCTACTATTTTGAGCAGCAATTTAGGCGACAGAGCATTAAATCTACTCCCTTAATCAGCAGTGCTGGCTGTAAAATAAGTGATGAAAGATCAACTGGAACCGTAAAAGAGACGTATGATGCAAGCACAGTTTTACTGGTAAAACAATGGGCTTGTCTGCAAGGAGCAGCTCAAACACTGATTCATCACGTTAAACTAGTTCACTAAAACCGGACTTTAACATCCCCAGAGTGTCTCATATGTCTGACTTTCTTTTTCTTACTGCTCTCGAGCAGCAGCTGTCTAATTGTCAGGAATCTGTGGAATTTCTCTGCTGTTTATGGAAATCGTTTATCTTCTATAATCTGCTTAAAGTCTCTCTTTAATTATAGTTCTACATATATTTAACTCTTCACAAGCTCTGATTGCAACTTACTGTGATTTAAGATGCTGTGTTTACACTCAAGACACTTTTTCTCATCTTTCATCAGATCCCCATGGAGTAATAAGTATGAACCTCCCATTGAAGACGGTGCAATGCCTTCAGCTCGCCTGAGGAAACTCGAAGTTGAAGCAAATAATGCCTTTGATCAGTACAGAGACCTGTGAGTTCCAGCAAGGTGATCCAATGGACAGTTAGTAATGAGCTTCTTTATGAACCGTAATATCTGTGTTGTACAGGTACTTTGAGGGTGGCGTGTCCTCTGTGTACCTTTGGGACTTGGATCATGGTTTCGCTGGAGTTATTCTCATTAAAAAGGCAGGAGATGGATCCAAGAAGATCAAAGGATGCTGGGACTCCATTCATGTTGTGGAGGTTCAGGTGTGTGACTGAAACTGACCTTCGAACCGCTTTTCTTCCATTTAAACACACAAAACTATTAAAACTCATTTGATAACTGGAGTATAAAAAGCAGCAAGTCTAACAGATTCATATTTTTATCAACCAATAACACTACTGCTGTGAATGAACACACACTTTCTCTGCATTAGATCATCATTTAGATAGTGTTTCTGAAAGCTCAGTGTTAAAATACAAACATACAACCTGCACGCAGCTCATACTACATCAATCCAGCTGTCTGTTTTCCAAACAGGAGAAATCCAGCGGCCGTACCGCTCATTACAAACTCACCTCCACCGTCATGCTGTGGCTCCAGACAACCAAGACTGGTTCTGGTACCATGAACTTGGGCGGCAGCCTTACAAGACAGGTACGTCGCTGCTGTACATGGAGGAAAGCTGCTCATCTGCCAGGTGAAACCAATTGTTGGTTAATTTAGAGGTTTTTTTCTGTCCCCAGATGGAAAAAGACGAGACAGTCGGAGAATCTTCACCCCACATCGCCAACATCGGCCGTCTGGTTGAAGTCAGTATAACTTTGTCTTTTAAAAAGGACAAAAAGTAGGAGTGAAACTTCTACTGTTATTTAAAAAAGATGTCTTACACAGGTTGTGTTTTAAAGGCCTTTAAGTCCAGTTAGACTGAAGTCTCTCTGTTTTTGCTAGGGTGTCGGCCTGAACACATACACTGGGTTTGCTGGTGTTAATGGGACCACATGAAATCTTAAAACAGCGTGGCAGTGTGTATGGAATAAATTATGTGAAGCAATTCTACTGTTTTATCCATATTATATACAAACAGTCATACATGCTGTGATCACAGTGATTAGTAGTTAAACTATTTATATATCAACAATATATTTAGTTTTTTTTTTCTTCTTTAAAAAAAAAAAGGAAATCATTTCAGGTATTTAAGACATGTCCTCCACTTTGAACCAAATTAATGTTTGTAGTTAAACTTCGGGACACACATTGCTGCCCAGCAGCGTCTCAATGGAGAAAACGTGACGTTTCTGTCGAGTTGGTTGCATCGTGGTTGATGAAGCAAAGACACAAAAGAGGATATTATTGGAGAAGGACAGGAAGAGAAAAGGAGACAAAGGTCAGAGATAAGTAGAGTAGTAGAGATAAGACGGTCATTTACTGGCTGGAGGGAGTTGCAGCACAGCGAGGATATGAATTAGTTCATAACAGGAAATGTATTTCTGTTGTGCGTCTTGAAGAGTGGAAATAAAAACTGAATCATGCTGATGGTTGTGATTGTCTCATTTTAGGATATGGAGAACAAGATTCGCTCCACGTTGAATGAAATCTACTTTGGGAAGACCAAGGACATCGTCAATGGCCTAAGGTACTGCTGCGTTTGTCGCCGTGGTGACGGATCACATCTTTCTTTTCCAGCATTTCCAGTCAGCAGTTTTGTGTTTCTCCACCTGTGGAAGCTTTCCTTGCTTCTTTTATCAGTAATTTATTGTTTTCCCTTCATTTATTTCATTCAACATATCCTGTTTTTACTCCCGCCTCATCTTTGTCTTCTTTGTCTTTGTTTGCCTCGCTTTAATTTTTGCCTTTTTTCAGCTTTCTGCAACCATTCTCCTCCTTTTGTTAATCCTCCATCTGTCCTTCCCCGCTGCCTTTCTCCTGTCATACAGATCTATTGAGTCTTTGCCTGATAATCAAAAGTACCGGCAGCTCCAGAGGGAGCTGTCACAGGTGCTCACCCAGCGTCAGATCTTCATTGACTAGGGTCAGAGGTACACTCAGGCATGAACATGTGTTGGCGTGTGAGTGTTGATGCACGGCTGTTTCTGACTCCTTAAACGACGGCACTTTTGAAGTTAAAGACACCACATTTATGAAACATGTTGAAGGTAATTTGACGTTAGCTTGATGACAGCAGCGTTAGCATGTTGATGCCTTGAGACAACAGCGAACCAAAATCCACTTTATCCACCTTATTTATCAAGTTTTACTGTCACATGTATGAGATCAGGTTTCTGTATACAAAGTGCTATTTTATAAATCCAAATTTGGTACCGTCTCTGCAAGAAAAGCTCATTTTAAATAGATAAGTGTCTTGTCAGAGCCACCATTTGCCCCCAGGACACCCCCCACTATCCTAACTCTAGGTCCCAGTTTGGGAACCACTGCAAAGGATCAATGAGGATGGAAATGATAAGAGAGTCCTCTTTTTGACTAAATGCACTGCCATGTTGTGTTTCCACTGGGTTTGGTAGCGTTTGCATGCCTCTAATGCGGTAGACGGAGTAGCTGTGTGAGGCATGCGGTGTGGAGTTTAGCTTTATTCTAACATGATCTCTGAGATGGTAACACACAAACCACCTAGCTGCATTAAATGAGCCACTCGTCATGTTTGATGTCCTAATAAGGGTTTGTAGGTGTGTGTGTATGTGTAAAGTAAACCCTTGTCTATAAATTCAGTGAACTAATTAAAAAAAAAAAATCAGGAAACGGCTGATTACAGCAATGAAACGGACGGCTTAAAGTTAAAGCAGATTCACCATTAATGCTTTGTTTGAAGGTGCAGATAGATCAAATCTGATAAGTTTATTTGTTTTAAGATCCCTGCATGATGATAAATAAGTCTGATTGGTGTGACAGTAATGTTCCCACACATGCAGTGTAAATAATGTGATGATGGTTATTCTCACATTTTCTCTCCACAGAAGGAGATTTGCATTATAAATGACTCATGAATAAACTTCAGTGTTTCTCTTGAACTTGCAGCATGACTGTCAGAGAGTTTCCCGCTCTTTCCTGTTCTTATGTTGTATTTTTGCTCCCCCTGACGCTCCTCTCCTTGTTTCTGCACAGGAGTGTTCAGGCTCAGGCTGACTTGGAGAAGAAGGAGGCTCTGAAGAACGACCTAATGGCGGCAATAAAACGCAAACAAAACAGCTAGAGTTGCTACTGTTCTTATTCTTTCTCTCTCTCTTTCTTTCTCTCTGCCTCATCTCTGCCATCTTTTCTGTTTCTTTACGTCTCTCCCTTCATGCCTGTTCCTGTGCTGCACTCTTGTTTATTTTGTGGGAAAACAAAAAAAGGAGAAAATGTTTTGCTTATTGTTTGTTTTTTTTTCTGTCTCCATGCATCTGCCATGAAGCCATTCACTCATCCCGTCTCTGTCCTCCCCTCTTTGCTTTGTCTCCCATCTTATGCATATAAAGATAGTATTACCACAGTTAACGATCATCTTACAGAGTGAGGGTCACTGTAATAATAATCCTCGATGCGTCCTGAGTCGGTTTGAAGCCAGAGACTCTGGCACTGCCTTCCTCTCTGTGGAGGAAATGGACGGACCGGACAGTGGTGTCATTATGTCCATTTATCTCTTGCACCTGTCGATGACACCCCCTCAGATATATTTGTATAGAATTATAACTCTTCACGTGTAACTCAGCCTTCTGGGCGACGCGAACATGAGGATGGCCTTTCTGTGTGCACAGGTTTTACACTATTTCACTGAATGCATGTGAGCCAGTGTGGGAGAAGCAGGAATAGGAAACCTAGGGATGGACTGTTACCATCACACACCCCATATCCTCATCCTCACACACACTGTGTATATCACAACAATTGCTTCCCCCTTTGGTAAATCATAAAGTTCTTCTCTCTTCACCAGTTCTCTTTGTTGGGGGTTACAGTTTGTCTTTGTCTCGATGGAAACCTTAACGTTTCCATTTTGGAGGGGATTCTTTTTGTCTTTTTTTTTTTTCTTTGTTTTGTTTTTATTTTGTAAAGCTTATGATTCATATTGTATTAGAGCCTCCAGCAACAATAAAAACTGTAAAAAGCTACATCTTCTCCTGTGTTTTCATACCGACGTGATGCTGTGCAGGTACGGCACAAACTAGCTTTACCGTTTAGGAATGGTAGTTTGTGTAGAGATGTTTATCTGTGATGAAGCTTTACTGATTTGCACCAAAGTTTGGGCTTTGGCTGCAGTCAGATTCTGTGTCAACATTTTACCATCGATCCGAGCAACGACCAATAAATATGAAGCGGACACTGATGAAGACGTATAGTGCTACGTCTGTAAAGCTAAGGCTGCATTAACAAAGTGCTACAAACGGCTGTGTACATCTACATGTTGCCATGACGATGTGTCTAAACTTAAAAAAAAAAAATCCTTTTTGTCTATTTTTCTCCTTTTCGGAAGATTCAATATTTTACTTCTAAGTTGCAACAAATGTCTAATTAGAACATGTTAAATCATTAAAGTAAATAATCTTTCAGGCTCATTTTGTATTTACTTAAATCTGCACCATCATGCAGTGAAGTTTACCTGCAGGACTGCAGTTTGTCCACCAGATGTCAGTGACTCACAGATTTTCTGCAGAACTCCAGCTTTGCTTGTGAGTAAACCAGAGGTGCCCAAGTTCCACCCTCAAAATCAACCATCCTGCAACTTTTAGATGCAACTGTTGTCCAAAACACCTGAAACCAATGAGTGTCTCGTTAACTGGCCTCTGCAGAGCTGGGTGAAGAGGGAATTCAGTTATTTGATTCAGTGTGTTGCAGAACGGATGCATCTAAAAGTTGCAGAAAAGGTGGATATCAAGGACTTGATTTGGGCACCAATGTTGGAAAAAAAATTAACCTGAGGTAATTGTGTTACTTTCCCATATTTTTTTTAAATCTCGCCCCCTGGAGGGTCTTTAAATCTAAATTCCTGCTGTGATCAGCTGATGCTGTGAAAATGGTTAATAGACCAACAGATTGAGTCCTAAAGAAACACAATCAGACATAAAAGTGTCATATGCTTACTGTGCTTACACTCTTTCAGCTGTAATCTAAAAGTACAGTTTGGGTTACAAAAAACTTGGTTTAACCTTAAAATTAGAAAAGATAAATGTTAAGAAAATAGAGCCATCAACAATACCAGTGTGAACTTATGTTTGCATGAACAATAAAGTGTGTCACACAGAAACCATCTCCGAAAGTGTGCTAAGCAGAAAAATGAACCAAAAATGCATAAATAAAGGTCATTTTATGGTGATACAGACTCAGAAAAACACGCAGACACAGGTAAAATTCTCTTTTTAAAAGCTTGTTGTGCCTGTTTTGTTTGTTCACTGTTAGAAAAGCTGGATTGTGTGAATCTTTGTCCTGTTAAAAACACTTGACCATTCAGTTCTTGTCCCAAACGCTCCACAGTCACAGGCCCATCTCTGTGCCTGCAAGGCACTCTGAATATTTAAATAATTCATACCAGCACAATAAGCCAACATGAACAGCGGAAGCTGTTTTTCTTTTGGAGTGAGAAATGGTGTTTAGCACAAAGTTAATTGTGAATTTACATAAAATTAACTTCAAAATCCATCACTGGCTGAACGAGACTGTGGAGAAGACAAGCTGTTTGTCGTCACTGATAAATATAAGACTCACCAGCTACATTAAAACTACAACAAAAGGATTTGCAGATGAACACAAACATTGTGGAAACAGTGCTGAGGACAAAGTGACTACAATGTTTTCTTAATGCGGTTAGAAAATGTGTTTGAAGACGATGAAGGCTGCTTTAGCATCCGCTTTACACATCATCTCCATCCAGAAACAGCTCATCTGACATTGACTCATGTTGTCTCTGATTTTATTTCTTTAAGGTTCACACAGAGAAAAACAATGATAAACTGTTTTGTGTGTGTTTTTCTTTTCATAGCAATATTTATTAAAATTCCCTGCTTATTAATATTGAGGATAACACATGATTATGTAGCTGCACTTGGCAATGAAACAGTAATTAGATAAACTCATAAAGTTAAAAAGAAATCTAAGTATGCTGTGTGTTTTATAGGTAAAAATTAGCTGTAATACTTTTGGAAAGACGTAAAGCAATACAGCATCACTGCCCTGTGCGATGTATGGCACCTCTGGTACTGGAAATATTCTGGAGTTAACCTTATATACTAAGAAATGTAAGCAATGCAGAAGTATTCTGGCCACATGATGTCCTAAAAGCTTTTACCACTCTGTAATAATAAAGGCAGGATGGTGTTTCAGCTGAACATCTAAAGTTTGCCGGTAAGGATAGCACCTCTACTTTCCATCTGTTTAACAGCTTTATTCGTGGTTACTTACCTGACTCCATGTTAATAGTGCCATGTTCTCAAAAACAAGGCTGGAAAAGTTGGAAACTGACAAATATAGCCCTGTTTCTCTGTCCAGCATTGTGTCAAAAATAATGGAAGTCATCCTGTTAAACAAGATTTCACAATGCGTACGATCAGTTTGGGTTTGAGACTGTTGTTTAACTACAAAAGGAAGAATTCCTGCTTTTATGTGTGTTTTAGATGCTTTTAAAGCATTTGAGAGAATGAATCACTGGACATTATTTACGAAATTGTTAGAAAATGTTGTACCCGAATACATAGTTTGTATTTTAATGAATTGGTACGCACAGCAAACTATGCAGATCAATGGGTGACAGGGTGTCAACCCCTTTTGGAGTCAGCAATGGGGTCAGCATGGAGGAACTCTGTCCCCTTTTCTGTTTAATCCTGATATGAAGGGACTGTCAACAAAGTTAATTGTTTGTAGAACTGGTTGTATGACTGGAAATCTGACGTATACTGATGAATTGGTTGTGTTCAGTACCAGCACTGCTGGTCTGCAGCTACTCAGCTGTGCAGATTATGGTGTGCAGCATGATACAATGTATAATGCTACAATGATCTATAGGACTAAAGAGGAAAAATACATTAAAATTCTCTTTTTTATTTTTCAAATATTGGGTTAAAGTCACAGACCAAATCAAACATCTTGGGCACATCATCACCGCTGATATGATAACATTATTAGACGATGTAGAAGGATGTACGCTCAAGCAAACACTTTCATTTGGAGATTCAGTTTGTTCTCTGAGGTGAAGGGGACTTTGTTTAAATCTTACTGTACACAGCTCACCTCTGCACTCAGTATAAAAAGGCTGGTTTACAAAGGATTCAAGTGGCTTACAATGACACATTTTGCATACTTATGAGGAGGTCAAGATTATCCAGCACAACTGAACTGTTTGCATGTGTTCATCATATATGTCAACAAATCCAGGACACATAAGCAGGACTGCCGAGGGAGTTCAGTCATGTGATCGCATCTGTGTTTAGTTCTCTGAAAGCGGACGCAGCCACTGCAAATGAGAAGATCCACTGAAGAGTCACCCTGCAGATTCAGCACCTTTTCTATGTATTTGTGTTTGTTATTTGAAGATTTTTTTTTCCTTTTTTATGTAAAAAGCTGCTGGAAACCAAATTTTCCTGAGGGAGTCCTCCCAAAGGGATCAATAAACGTCTTCTTCTTTAGGCATTACATACCCAAACAATGTTATAGCGATGGCTCAGGCAGGTTTAAATCCACAGACCGCTACTAAAATGTATAAAAATTGTTATAAATTTGCTACCAAAAGGCAGAGGCGAGTTAAAGACTTTGGCTGGAAAATTGCTGCTTTAAGAGGGAAAAATCTGTTGGTAAGAACAGAAATCGTGTGAGTTAATGTTAAAGAATAACATAATGCAACGCAAAAGCTGGACAAAGAAGAAAATCTGTCAGACTTCTTACCAACTCAGCATATGCTGGTGATTTGTAGCTTTCTTTGATTTAAAAGTAAGTCAGTGATTGTTTGCCTGCTGGTCTGAAGAGAGGTTATGCTGTCAGACTGACATTTTACAGAGAAGCACCAGGATGTTTGGTGAAACATAACCCCGATAAGAACACCGGCTCTGAAAGGAAAGCCATACACACATGAGAGCGGATGGAGAAACACACACTTCTAGTTTTCAGCAATCATAAGACATCCACTTAATGCTGATATTGATTACATTCAGCAGATCTGATCTGACCACTTTGCCTCATTGGCCACAACCTTTCGCTCACGTTTAACACTTTAAATGCATTATTAACACTTTTAAGTGTCTGAAATTAATCTTATAAAAAAATGCTAAAGTAAACCTACCTGCCTAAGCAACTGCTATCACATTACTGCTTCAAGTAATGTAATAACTATTATGATCTCAACCATTTGCTACAAAAGACTACTTCTTATAATTGTTGTCTAAAAGCTTTTTTGATGCAAACATTATCAATAAAGTTGGTTTTAGAATAATCATAGTGACATAAACTCCCAGTGGTCAACCATGCAGGACAAATCAGGTGCCATCTGTAAATTCATTCGGTCAACAAAACAAGGGGGGAATACTCTTATATGTAATTAACAGGGCATTTTAATGGATAAGCTGCTTAAGATAAATAAATATGTTTTAAAAGCACAGCCATTAAGAGAAAAACACTCACACCACTGGGATAAAGTGAAGGGATTTTAGACCAACACAATCTTCTTTTGGCTAATTTCAACCATGAGCATCCAATAAAGAGCAACTAGTCTTAAACAGGGTCACTCAATACATGCGGTGTGGGGATAAAAAGAGGGTAAAGCCAAGCTGGAGGTGGGTGAAGGTTCCCCGAATGAAACTTTAGCAGGTTGTTAGCAGTTTATCACAAAACCTCTTTGTCTTTGAACTGAATTGTTTTTCTGAAGCCTTGAAAAACACATTTTCTGAAAGACACACTTACAAAATCGGAAAGACTGTGTTTAAATAGAGGAAAAACTATTAATAATATTATTAGACAAACATTAAAGTTATTAATCCGATTCTGAATTCAGACTGTTCAGTATTAATGAAGCTTTAAGGAAGTTATCATTTATAGTGGAAGGATTTCTGTCTCCGAACCTCTCTCTGACTCTCTCTCTCTCTCTCTGTCTCTCTCTCTCTCTGTTCTTTACACTGACACACTCACACCCCCGCGCGCGCACACACAGGTTTTATGATAATGTGAAGCCTTAAGGCGCAGGGGGAGCTGGAGCCATTTTTTCATCATTCAAGCGAAGTTGCGCGGACTGAGCGGAGGCGCTGCTGTTCCGGGTTGTGTGTGAGTCTGTGTGCCCATGTAAGAGCAGCTCTGGTCGGTCAAGGTTACTGCAGGATTGCCTCCTCCAAGCAGCCGGAGTGACCGGAGAGAAGTGCGCTCGCGGGGAGCATGGCCACTCTGCAACAAAGGGAAACTCGCCGGCGGAAAGTTTAACGAAACGGGGAGCGGCGGGATTGCGCACTCTCAGATGCGGCTGAACACAAACCGAGGAGCGATGCATTTCGTTAAATGGGATTTATTGCTCATGTTATGGTGGTGGAAACTGTCCCCGCTCGCGCATTGTTTTACCGTTCACATCAGTGAGGATGCGGGTGCAAGGACGGTGGTGGCCGGCGTGGCGCGGGGCGCGCGCTGTACTTTGGATCAGGTAGTCGCTCCTAAATTCACGGAGCGCTTTTTGGAGACTGACGCGGCGGCAGGCATCGTGTTTGTATCAAACTTGATAAAGTGCTCCACGCTGCCTTTTAACCCCTTCACTTTGTACACTGTGGCGGATTGCGCGGACTCTGGGCACAGGCACCTCCTCACCAGTCAGTACGACGTGCATGTTCACGGTAGGAACTGTTCACACAAGCGTAAAAGAAAAGCGCAGTGGGACATGGAGGTCCTCAGTTTGTTTAGCCCCCACAGCCGCCCCGGCGCAGAGTGCCACCAAGCATACTCTGTTTTATTTCCAGTGGGAGGGCTGCTGCCCGCTCCCCCGCTCCGCTGCAAGGTCGCCAATAGTCGTGAGTTTTACCTCACACAGGGAGATTTGTTTGTGTCTGAGACTCTTTGCTGGAGGCAGGACACCCTCCTGGAGCTGGACGTGCTCTGTGATGTTCTCACGGGAAATGGGCTGAATGTCAACCCTGTCTCCATCCACTGGCGCGTGGGGCAGGGTCCCTTCAGGCAGGGCCACATACAGATGCTCTTAGAAAAGGCAGCTCAATCGGATTCAGGTATTGTGAGCAGGAGGAGGAGAAGCATTAACAGCAGCCCTCAGTTCCAGCCTCCAATGTACCAAGTGTCTGTGGCAGAGAATAAGCCAGCCGGGACTTTGGCTGTGGTCCTAAAAGCAGTGGATGTGGATGAGGGGGAGGCGGGCAGGCTGGAATATTTCATAGAGGCTCTCTTTGACAGCCGCTCAAACAATCTTTTTGCTGTGGACCCGGTCAGTGGTGCCGTGTCAACAGTAGAGGTGCTGGACCGGGAAACAAAAGACACCCATGTGTTTCGAGTGACGGCAGTTGACCATGGCACACCACGACGGACAGCAATGGCCACCCTGACTATCACAGTTAGTGACACTAATGACCACAACCCTGTGTTTGAGCAGGAAGATTATAAGGAAAGCATCAGGGAGAACTTAGAAATCGGCTATGAGGTATTAACAGTGAGAGCTACAGATGGAGATGCACCTGTCAATGGCAACATCCTGTACCACATCCTGAACAGCAACGGGTCCAATTATGTTTTTGAGATAGATTCCAGGTCTGGCGTGATCCGGACTAAAGGCCTGGTTGACAGGGAGGCGGTGGAGGCCTATATGTTGTTGGTAGAGGCAAACGATCAGGGTCGTGACCCCGGGCCCCGCAGTGCAACGGCTATTGTTCACATTGTGGTTGAGGACGACAACGACAACGCTCCTCAATTCAGTGAGAAACGCTACGTGGTCCAGGTGCCTGAGGACATGAACCCTAACACCGAGATCCTGCAGGTCACCGCCACGGATCAGGACAGAGGAAGCAACGCTGTCGTCCATTTCAGCATCATGAGTGGAAACACTCGCGGGCAGTTTTATATTGATGCTCAAACAGGTAAAATGGACCTGGTGAGCCACCTGGATTATGAGGCCAACAAAGAGTACACACTAAGAATCCGAGCTCAGGATGGCGGACGCCCTCCACTGTCCAACATCAGTGGCCTGGTCACAGTGCAGGTGCTGGATGTTAATGACAACGCCCCCATCTTTGTCAGCACCCCATTTCAGGCCACCGTGCTGGAAAACGTGCCTCTCGGTTACTCCATCATCCACATCCAAGCTGTGGATGCAGACTCTGGGGAAAACTCCAGGTTGGAGTATCGCCTCACTGAAACAACCCCACACTTTCCCTTCTCTATTAATAACAGCACAGGATGGATCATTGTAGCGGCCGAGCTGGACAGGGAGAGTGTGGATTTTTACAACTTTGGCGTGGAGGCCCGCGATCACGGCTATCCGATCATGTCATCCTCTGCCAGCATCAGCATGACCATTCTAGATGTTAACGACAACAACCCAGAGTTCACTCAGAAGGCGTATTACATGCGACTAAATGAAGATGCGGCAGTGGGGACCAGCGTGGTGACAGTGTCAGCTGTGGATCAGGACATCAACAGTGTGGTGACATATCAGATATCCAGTGGAAACACCCGCAACAGATTCTCCATCACGAGTCAGAGTGGAGGCGGGCTCATCACACTGGCGCTGCCTTTGGACTACAAACTGGAGCGGCAATACGTCCTCACTGTCACCGCCAGTGACGGAACGCTTTTTGACACCGCTAAAGTGTTCGTCAACGTCACAGATGCCAACACGCACCGGCCTGTGTTTCAGAGCTCACATTACACTGTCAACATCAACGAGGACAGACCTGTGGGCACCACCGTGGTTGTGATAAGCGCCACAGATGAAGATACAGGTGAGAATGCACGCATCACCTACTATATGGATGACAGCATCCCGCAGTTTGATATCGACCCAGACACAGGAGCTGTTACCACACAGATGGAGCTGGACTACGAGGACCAGGTTTCATACACACTAGCCATCACTGCCCGAGACAATGGCATCCCACAGAAGTCTGACACAACTTATCTGGAGATACTGGTGAATGACGTCAATGACAACTCTCCTCGTTTCCTCAGAGACATCTATGTGGGCTCTGTGATGGAGGATGTGCCGGTGTTCACCAGTGTGGTGCAGGTTTCTGCCATCGATCGAGACTCTGGGCTCAATGGCCGTGTTTTCTACACTTTCCAGGGTGGGGAGGATGGCGATGGGGACTTTATTATTGAATCTACCTCTGGTATTGTTCGCACACTGCGCAGACTCGACAGAGAAAACGTGCCTGTTTACAGCCTGCAAGCCTTCGCTGTAGATAAAGGTGTTCCTGCTCTCAAAACAGCAGTAAACATTCAGGTAACCACACTAGATGTGAATGACAACCCCCCTGTGTTTGAGAAGGATGAGTTTGACATTATGGTGGAAGAAAATAGCCCCATAGGGCTTGTGGTTGCCCACATATCAGCCACAGACCCAGACGAAGGCAGCAATGCACAGATAATGTATCAGATAGTGGAGGGAAACATCCCTGAGGTGTTTCAGCTGGATATCTTCTCTGGAGAATTGACTGCACTAATAGATCTGGACTATGAGATGAGGTCTGAGTACATCATTGTGATCCAGGCCACCTCCGCCCCTTTGGTTAGCCGGGCCACCGTCCACATCAAACTTGTGGATAAGAATGATAACGTGCCCGTCCTCAAGAACTTCCAGATCATTTTCAACAACTACGTGACGGACAAGTCGAGCTTCCCCACCGGGGTGATTGGACGCATCCCTGCCTTTGACCCAGACGTGTCAGATCAACTTCACTACAGCTTCGAGGTTGGAAACGAGCTGAACCTAGTCCTCCTGAACGAAAGCACAGGGGAGATCCAGCTGAGCCAGGCCCTGGATAACAACCGGCCCCTGGAGGCGTCCATGAGGATCTCCGTGTCAGGTGAGATAATTACAGACTCCACCCAGTGAGTGAAACACAGTACGGTAATGAGAGCTCAGGCTTAGTGAAGTAAACTCTATTTCCTTTAATCTGTCTCTTCATTTACATTTTCGCTTCATTTCACAGGATAATAACAGTGACGATGCCTGAATGTATGAATGCAACAGCTTCATTATTCCAGAGAGGTTTACCCAGAATAGAAATTCATGTTGATGAGTTAATATTCACTGCAGAGTATCTGAACGCCACTCCACTTTGTAAATCACCTTTAAATCGCTCATTGGAGTCTTGTTATTCTTAATTAATTTGATCGGACACCTCATCAAGGTTCTTCCTCTTTCCCACATCGGTTAGATTTAATGCTGCTTGATGTCTAAACCTAAATGTCTGTTTGTCAGAGCTTGTCTGCATCCTGTGGGATCCTACCCCTTAATTGCTCTTCATAGCCTCACATACAAAGAGAGATATGTCTGGGATTGATTTAAATGGCTTGTTTGTGGCAAATAGAAGCATTAATGTCCTCCAATTGTTTTTGTCTTTGTTCTTTCTGGATCTTTTTAAGATGACCTTATTTTGCATATAGTATTTGTTATATTTTTGCATGCAAATACAAGGAGTAGAGTTTAATTTTCTCCTAAAATGTGGCTGAACTTGAACTGCACTTGTGTGTGAGGGATGTTGTAGCTGGAGCGTACTTGATGCACTGTGATTTGCTGTAAATATGCCTTCTCTTTGACCTTGGTGCGATCTAACAGCGAGGAAGAAAACTGGCAGCAGTTTTAAGATACAGAAAAGAATAAAGTTTAAATCAGACAAGTACGGGATTAAGATGGTTGGCCTTTCTGAGTCCCAGTGAATGTGTAGATTCAGTGGCCGGTGGTGTTAAAAGTGTTTTCCTGATGGTGAGTTGGCAACAAGGAGCAGATTCTGTGCAGTTAGCATGGGGAGTTGCTATGATAGATTGGAGCTCAGCTTAGCCTCTGGAGAACAATAGTGAGCTGTCGATTGAGGGGCAGGCGCTCGAGCTCATACCAGGCTGTGGTCGGGGGCAACAGCTGTGACTCCACTGAGGACCAATTAGAGGCCGGGTCTCTGCAGCGCGTCCAGCACCTGCTGGGGTTTATGTGTCAGCACCCCTGCTGGAGACAGAAGGAGACAGGAGGACAGCGAGGAGGGGGGTGGTTAGTTTAAGTTGGGTAAACAGACTACATGATGGAAATACAGTCGTACTGTAAGAGAGCAGAAAAGTCAGGAGCTGTTGGAGGAGGTAGAGGGGGGTGGAGGATGAGCTTCCTCTATAGATGCTGCTGACCCCAATTTTCCAAGGCCTTCCCCTCTAGGGACCTCCCAAGTCTTCTCTTTATCTGTCTCTTTATGCTGCCGTTTAAGAGGCCCCTTATGATGGACGATTTTTGATGGGTTCTTTTGTATGTCGTTGGACTGTGATTAACATCTTTTTTGCTTACCGCTCTTCATCATACCGAAATGGATGCAATGATTGAAACGTGGTGACTTTTGCTTGTTGTTATGTGAAAGTTGAATGGTGTCGTTATAAAGCTATTGCTTTACTGAAATCAGAAAATTAAATCTCTTTGTCTTGGTCAAAGTGATATAATTTCAAACTACACTACAGTCAAAGGTTTGGACACATTTTCCATTAAATCCAATGGAAAAGTGTTTCCAGACTATTGACTGATGCTGTATTTCTATTGGATAATAATCATAGGAGTTCAAAATTAAAGTAATAATATTTTTGCTGAAAATCTCACAGTGTTGTGTGTTATTTTTAATCCATTACATGTCTACCTCAGTCAAAATCAATGGTGATAATTAATACTTTACTTTAGGAATTTCTATAGATGGAAATAAGAAAATCAGTTAAAACATGCAGGAGATAAAAACAAACATTGTGTCTCTGTATATGAAGAGCATTGCTAACGACTACGCTGTATTCTCGCTTGTTCTGGTAATTAGCATGTCTTGTTTCAGTAGGTTGATTTAATTATTGTAGGAAATTAAAGGATTATAGGAGAGCATTCTTCACATTATGTGACTCCCATCCCTGGATGCAACACAAAGTCTGTGTGACCTTCACAGTGTGTAGCAGAGGAAAGAAGACAGGGTAGAAGTGTTGTCCACATTATTTAACAATAAATTGTGCTTGTAAAACCATCATAAGAGAAAATTCTTTAACATGCTGGCTTAAACATACTTGATTTGTGTCCACAGAGTTCATTTTCACCTTTTTTCATGGTACTGATCCCAAAATGATCTTCACAGAGTAGCACAGTGACACTTACTGAGAATTTTTTTTTATTGTGTCTCATAGAAGTCCATATTTGAAAGATCGAGTGCTCAGTACAGTGAAGATGGTCTTTTTACTAAATGTTTAAATATACCTTTAAAAAAGTCATTTGCACATATATGTGCTCTATTACTGAACAATATATCAGAATTATTACAGTGCAAAATGTATCCAGAAGCCCTTCATCTGTTTGAAAAACATGTTTTTAAGCAAAGTTTTTTACCAGGTGGTGATGCAGCAGGTCTCAGAGCTGATCCATCAAATATATCAAGAGGTAAAGGTTTAGAATTAGGAAAACACCTCAGTTTGAAAATAAACTGATTCTGTAACATACATTATGTTCATATGATTGATATGCTGATCCTAATATGCTGCACACACTCAACATGTAATGAAATGCATCAGTTCAAAGTTATTCTACTACCAGCTACCATGCACACTACCAGTAACGCCATTAAGACTCACCCACCCGTCACCCGTTAACCCCATGAGCATGTTTTGGGATTGTGGTTCTGCACTGGACGTGCATGTGCTGCGTGCATGTGCTGGAGTTGACAAGATTGGAAGCAGGATCTTTCAAACTGTGAGATTTCACCTACAAATCAACTGCAATGCTGCACAGCCACACAGGAAAGCACCTAATAAAAAAAAAAACATTCAAACAGATTCACCCTGTCCCACTTGTCATGTGGATTACAGATATTATACAGCAGACGATACTTTGAAAGGTTGTAACAATGAAATGATTCAGAGCCACAAACTTATACTTTAAAATGTAACTAATGATAACAGCCTGTGGATTTTCCACTTGTTGCAAACTGTTTATGTGCCCATGCATTATTAATATTAATAATTAGTTACAGTAGACACTTAGGGAAAACAGTTTAGAGTAGCTGAATCTAGGTGTGGAGCTTGTCTCTGTACAACCAGTGATAAGACAAAAACACTTTACAGGAATATGCTAATTCAGGTTTAATTTCAAGCTGAACATTTCTACCTAGAACCAAACTGACTTTTACTTATTTTATCTCATGTCGGCTCAGTGTTATTAGAAGAGTGCAGGTCATACTGCAGGGTTTCATCTGTGGGATTACATCTGCTGCATCTGCATCCTGGCTTCTGTCAGACCAGTGTTGACACACTCACCGGCTCATCTACTGTTTCCAGGCAAGCGTGAGCCTGCATAAGTAGCTGTTTGCGTTTGGAGATTTTCTCCCCCTGCTTCTCTTTCATCCGCACAGCCCTGATAATTTTCATCTGGAGATTAAAGCGGATCATTAGGTCTCACTTCCGAACACCTCATTATGTTTGGTATGTGGAATATGAGTTGTGTTTGTTGTGTAGTTAGTGCTTTTGTTTATATGTCAATCTTTGCACATTACATTAAAGCAACTGTTGCAGGATTTGGCACATTATGACATCCCTTTGGGGCATAAAACATGCTTAAAAGCTTGTCTTGAACGTGCTATCGGACACTTTGTCCTCTCTGAAATTCGGAATTCAAGCCAAAGTGATGGCCTCTGTGCAGAAATTTACTAGACAATCATGCTTTTGTGAGTAATAACAGGAGTTTGATTCAGCTCACATCCCACTGCAGGTTGTGCAGACACTCCGGTTTGTGGACAGCAGTTATTTTGTCTTTCAGGTCACAGTCAGGAGGCTGGTGTGTGTCTGAAGTGGCTGCTGATGCTCAAACCTTTTTGCTGTCAAACTTGTGTGAACCGAGCCAGCTGGCGTTAAGCCCAACGACCTGGGGCTGATGCTGAAACCCTTTGTATGAATCATGTTTTCTCCTAAGGTATCAGTATTTCATGAATGAGAGTTTAGCTTGTCACACACAGGAAAAGCATTTAAATGGCTCTAAGTTTAAATTCACAGCCAGAGTAATTTCATTAGACGTTCTTAAAGCATTAAGCTGTCTTTGGACAAGCTTTCTCAGGGGGGTGTCTTCTGTACCATTAAGCCAAATCAGCCATGTGTGCGTGACCTCTAACAGCTGGATGGCTCTGATGACGCTGTCACATAATTATTTCACTCAGGCAGAGCGCACCTTGGATTTTAGTGCTCTTTATGCTCGAGAAGCATCTGTTTTCCCTCACGCTTGATTCATACGATTAAAAGTCGCAGCTTGCTTTGCTCTGGAATCATCCTTTCATGCTTTGGGCCTCGCCGGATGGCGTTGGTCACACTTTGCAGGCTTGTGAGGAATGTTCTCCGTAACATCACCCATCACCTTGATCCTGTTTCTCTTTTCCCTCCTTTTGTTTGCCCGTCACCGTTTCCCATTTTTCACCTTTCTGCCGGGGACTATTGCTCTCACCCCTCCGCTGGTTCCCTCCCATCATTTCGAGCTCATTCCTTCTTTATTCCCCCCCCCCCCCGGCCCTCTCTCTCTTCCCTGCCTCTCTGTCTCTCCCTCCTTTGACTGTTGTCCCCCTCCCTCCACCTCTCTTGTGAAAGGAAGAATGCCTAAGAGAAATGCTTTATTAAACACCCAGTTGTCATGGTGAAGCCAGCAATGCCTGAGAAATTCCTTGTGGGTGGGGACAAGGGGTACAGCCTCCTTTGTGGAGCGAAGGTGGGGGGGGAGGGGAGGCACATAAAGTTCTAAAGAGCAACTATCCACCTCTCCCCCTTTTCCAGTGAAGCATGTAAAGCCCTCTGTAGACCTGTAATGCTCCGGGACCTGTTCCCTTTAGGGCTTTTTCACCATGCGGACATTTTTACAAGACATGCATCAAGCCAGCCGCCAAACCACTGCACATATAAAGTTTCCATGGGGGGCAAAGTTTAGTCTGGCGTGCAACAGAGTTTAGAAGAGCTCTATTTCGAAAGCACAAGCGAGTTTAAAGCTTTTGGTGATACGATAGTGTCGTCGCTGGGCCCTTTGATTAGTGACACAGATGCACTCAGAGGGTATCCGGTTTCCTGCTGCCAGCCTGCATCTCACCACTTTACCCTCATTGCCTGTCCGGAGGAGCTGATAGGAGAGGGGGGGAAGGTGAAGGTGCGGGTGAGGTGGGGGAACGATGACATCATCTGTGTTAGGAGTGGAAATCATGTTTGGGATTAGGGTCGGTGCATCGATGGGGTGAGGCCTTGTGGTGCATATATCTTAGCGTTGTCCTGCTTTGTCCTCGCTTTCCCCACAGACAATGGGAGCGGGGTCTGTCTGGAGCGTCCCCCCCCCAGTGTCTTTGTGTCCACTTGTTTCCCCTGCTGCTGCTGTCCTGAAGACACTTTCACCAGGGCTGTTACTCATCCCTGAATCACCCCATTCACTCTCTCACTGTCTGTTATGCTTCCTGTGAATGAATACTCAGACACATGAGATAAATATTGGAGAAGATATAGAAAACAATAAAAAATGGAATGTAAATAAACTGGAAATTATTATTAGTTGAGAAGATGATGAGTCAGCTGCCATTACAATCTTGTCTAAATGGTTTTTATGGTTCTGATTAGATCAAAACTGAGTTTTTTTCTGGTTTGATAGCTTCATGTCAAATCTCTAGTTTATTTTTTTATTGGGGAAAATGGTGTGGATAGACCCTTAATGGGAACCATCCAACAATATGGGAGGATTGAAGCGATAGTGGCTTAACCTGCAGCAGGAATCAAGCCTAAAATGTTACAAGGAGATTCGAGTGAAGCCAGATGTGCTACAGATAAAACTAGCTACTCCTTCCTGGTAATATATGATGGTGGTTGGCTTTCAGCCATTGTTTGGTTTCCCACTAAACAGACGATGTCCCTTAGACAGCAAGACATGATATCCATTACTGGTTTGGGGTTCTGAATGGGATGTAAATCAGCTCTGGAAAATATTCTCATCTTTCACCACCTGTGTAGGAAAACATGGCGCAGGGCGTGTTTGTGTGTTCACAGTAGATAGTAATAGTAAAGCATAAAAACATCAAATTTATATGATTTAAGGCAGGAATTAGTGCATCACAGACATGTTGGATGTTCTGGAAACCAGAGAGACCAGGCTGAGATGGTTTGGACATGCACCGAGGAGTAGGATGCTGAGGGTGGAACTGCCAGAGACCAAAGAGGAGATTTATGGTTGTTGTGAAGGAAGACAGGAAGAGAAAAAGATGCAGAGGAGATGGTAGCTATCGCTGTGGCAACCCCTGAAGAGAAAAGCTGAAAGAAAAGATTTTATATGATTTCTCCTAAAGAAAAGCCTCTTTTTTTAAAATCCAGTTTAATACAAAGCAGTTGTGAGATGACAGATGGTGTGGCAGGACGGCTTCTGTCTGTGTTACAGAGCTGATTAGCTGATGTTTCACATCGAGGGGGAAAAAGGGTCAAATCACTGCCTTTACCTTATTTTCTACCCCCCAAAAAAAGAAAAGCGCTCCGCTTGCTTACAGATGTTATTACATAAAAATGTGTCTCAAGCTGTGAACATGACGGATTCTGTTTTTCTTTAGGCTGCTGCGTTAACGCTCCGTTGCACTCATTAGTGTCCGGTCTGACTGCGACTTCACAGCAACCTGCTCTCATATGCTCTCCGGCTCAATCTGTCAGCTTTGGACTGTCAGATAAAAGGTTGGGAAGATGCAACTAGTGGAGGTGGCAAACCTTTAACTTCAGAAAAGTAGGATGTTTTAACTCTGTCATGTATATTAATGCTGACAGGAAGCAGCTGGTAGTTTCCTCATGAGCAGGGATGTGGTTGTACTGCTGCACATGCACTTTTCTTCATATACATTTGCATTAATACATTTGGTTTGAGTTCAAACAGCGGTTTTCTTGATAGAGATGATGTAAATGCACATTGGTTTGTTAGCATAGGATACTAAAATAGACTTAATGATGTTTTTTCCCATGGGACATTTTAAAATACGCCAGAATGCTCATCATGCTATTAGATGTCTCATATCCTTCATATGACGATGGGAATGTTTGAGAAATGACCTTTCCCAAATTTCTGCATGATAATGTTTTGCTGTTGCGCTGACAGTGGTTTTCCTTTGATATGCAAATGATGCGATTGGAAAAGTGTTGGTCTGTCTCTGTGGCTCTTAGCCGCTTCGCTACAGGAGGAGAATCTTTGGTCCGCTGAGGTTTACAGATGCAGCAGAAAAGTGTTATCAGGGGATGCTGTGGCTCAGTCTGCAAAATGAGTACGAATGGCCTCTGTCCAGCAGTGTCAGCTGAATCGGGAGGGGGATTTGGGGTCTGCTTGGACTCCTCTGGAGTGAAATCCTTCCACTGACATTGAGCTACACAAGCAGTTTTCATTATTAACGCTGCAGGTGGTGCTGCAATGAGGCGCTGTTGTGGTTTTTATTGCAGCTGATTTTGGTTCTTTTCTTTCTTTAAGCACAGCAGAAGACCTGGAAACACTTTTTACACCATTATTTCAAAAACAAGGTCAAACGTATGAATATTCATTTAACCCGCGTTTTCCTGGAACAAAGGAAACCCTAAACACACTTACAACAGATTTCAATGAGTCCTAATGCCGCTCAGGCTCGGTTAGCGGTAAATCTGTTGTGTAGGAGTGGAAGCATGCTGCCCGTTCCCTCCTCCGAGCGTGCAGTTAAGGGTTGCAAATTGGTTTACTGTTAAACACGAGCTGTTGGTGCGAAGTTGTTGTTTTTTCCTCGACTATGGAGTTTTTAGTCTGGAAGAGTTTCCTCCTAAATCATTCTGATTCACAAACTCACATATCGACTTCTCTGTTTGGCTGCAGTTATAATCAGTGCTTTTTCCTCTTTTCCTCTCTGGTGTTTCCCCTGCATTTGTCCAGCAATTTTCTGGATTCTTTATGTTATATGTAATGTTTAATCCAGTGTTATATATTGACTAAGTTCTATTGATTCTTTAACTCATTTATTTCTATGCAATTTGTAAAGATGTTCAGTCTGCTGTTGACAGACAGAAGACATTCCTCGAATCACAAGAAGTAACAAAGCAATAGATACAAAAGGATGAGCATATTTTCATCATAAATATATATAATATATAAATGGGATGCGGCTCTCATCACTGATGATACTCCTCACAAAGCAGCATCCTGGTGGTCTGTTTACATCTCTCCCTTTTTTCCCTTTTAATTCCAAGAATTATTAAACTCAAGAAGGTTGTGAGCTTTATAGACAGCTGTCTTTGTACCTAAAAAGGAAGAAAACAGACTTTCCAAGCCAGCAAATCAAGCCAGATCACGGTGCAATTATTTATCAGCTTCCTTCAAAAACAGGAAAAACTTAAAAAAATAAACACAATTATGAGACGAAATTCATTAAAATATTTTAAATTAAGACTATTATGAACCATACAAACAGAAAAAAAAACTATGGAGGAAGTAAAGATTACCTAAAAACAGAAGCAGGCAATTCTGAAGCCTGTATTTGGACGGTGTGACAGTCAGACAGCATAATAAACTACCATAACTAATATTTATTATGGATAGCTGCTGATTTAATGTAACTTTCTAAAACACAATCAGAGAAATCCATAAAGAAAATGACAAAATAAAGATAAATGAATGAAAAGCATAAAAAGGAGGAAACCCATGATCACCATTATGCTTAATGGGAGAACTTTTGACCCCAGTTGCTCTAAAACCCAGGCTGTGGCTGTGCAGCCTCGCTGCAGAGAACGAGATCCTTGTCTGTGATGGAGATGCGAGCCACTGGTTTTGAGTGGAAGCCTGGCAAGAGTCGTTATTATGCGGTGGGGTTAGTGGAGGTGGGGGTTACAAAGGAAACTGAATGGAAAACCTGCCCTCCACGCCGCCCCCCTCCCTCCCGACCAGTCAGCCAGCCATCGGCCCGCATTCAGCCAGCAGTTGAGTGTGCTTCACCTTTCAGCTCCACTCCCCGGCCACATTTTACTGCATCCCTTTTGATCACCAGAGACAGACACCAAACAGAGAGGCCCTTAATGAAGGAGACACCGGATAAGCTTGATCCGATAGATTAAACACATTTTTTTAACTGTTGCAGAGCACTGTGCTGCAAAACTCCAGCATCACCATAAAATCCTTTCCTCTGTTTTAACTTGTAATCAACACACATTAGAACTGATGCCTAAACTTCAGCTTGCTGATGAAGAAGGGCTTTAAATCTCTTCTGAACTCACGTGGAGCAAAGTGCTCAGTACATTCACATGAATCCATGCAGAACTTCTAAAAAAATGACTGATTTTATTCAATTAAATCTTAAGTTAAAGACTTCAAAGGCCTTTTCTGTGAACGTGAAAAGCTGTTTTCCGGCTCCGGTGGTTTTCTGGCCACACCTGCATAACATGCATGACATGTATAACGTGTATAACCTGCATCATATGCATAACATGCATGAGATGTATCATATGCATCACATGCATCACATGAATCACCTGCACCACATGCATAACGTGCATCACCTGTATAATATGCATCACCTGTATAACCTGCATCATATGCATAACATGCATGAGATGTATCATATGCATCACATGAATCACCTGCACCACATGCATAACGTGCATCACCTGTATAATATGCATCATATGCATAACATGCATCCCATGCAGGTGTGGAATAAACTTGACAAACTCACATATTTCTGATGGAAAAACAAGTAAAGAGTTTGTGATCTGTCCTGGTCACAAAGACACATAGCAGCAGATTCTACTTAATTACCCAGCAGACTAGGGGAGCATTTAACTCATAGTGATTGAAGTGTTGTTATTGGTCCCACAAGGCCTGCACTCAGGTCTTTAGTTTGGCTGATTGACAAGCAAAAGTCCATCCATCCATCCATTGTCTACCGCTTTGTCCCCATTGGGGTCGCGGGGGGGCTGGAGCCTATCCCAGCGGTCAACGGGCGAGAGGCGGGGTACACCCTGGACGGAGCGCCAGTCCATCGCAGGGCTAACACACAGAGACGAACAACCATACACACTCACTCTCACTCCTATGGGCAATTTAGAGTCACCAATCAGCCTATCCCCAAGGTGCATGTCTTTGGACTGTGGGAGGAAGCCGGAGTACCTGGAGAGAACATGCAAACTCCATATAGAAACGCTCCCGGTTAGAGCCCCGCTCACACCGGGGCTTGAACCGGCAACCTTCTTGCTGTGAGGCCACAGTGCTAACCAACTGCGCCACGAGCAAAAGTCGTGATGTGAAAATGTGATCTGCTGCTGCACGTCTGTCTTGGCAGCATCTTGACTTTCTGTGTTTCTGTTTTTTTTTCACACTTTGTGAACTTTGTTTTCTTTTTCTCTATGTTTTAGTTTTAAATCGAGTCTTTAGGGAAGATTTAAGGTTAATTCTAACCAATTTTAGCAGAGATCTCGTCGTATGCTCGTTTTTACATCATAAATTCACTTAAATGAAAGTTTTTAAATATCGGAGTGGCTCGCTTTTAAGAGGCTGTGAACTCCAAAGACACGCACCGCTTTATCCCTCCAAAGTGATTCCTAATTTATGATCTCCCTATTGATGTTGGAAATGGGACCACAGCTTTGGGCTCTTTGATGTTCTGAGCACTCGGTGCACATACTGCAGAGCAATGATGCTGAACAGCTAAGACAGGCTCTGCTCAACCTCATTACCTTCTTAGCTGGAGGTTCCCTCCAACATGACACACTTCTGCTGCGAAACACTGAGCTGCTGTGAGGCGGATCGCAGACTCTATACATGCCAGCATTAGACGTGTGATGAATGGCTGTTTAAGTGTGATTATTTATTTTCCTTTTAAGTCATGATGACAAATGGTATTTTCTCCTCTCTGTACTGTAACCAGAAGGTGTTTGCTTTGGAAAGTAGAGCAGCCAAAGTTTAATTTACCTGTAAAAACCTGTGTTCTTCTAAACAAGCTCACAGAAACAAATAATATCAGGTAATGCAAACACATGATCCATATTTTGGTGTCAGGAGAAGGTGAACTGGAATTTGGAGAGAAGAGACCTAATCAGTGTTTTTTCTTAACACGTAGGAGGAATTGCTGACTGAAATAACTCCTGTAAACTGCTTTTAAATCCTTTTGAGTGTCACTTCCTGTGTTTTGTACGAGTTATACTAACATTGCAGGGTTAGTTTCTCTGTGAGAGGCTGCAGGAGCTCTCATTGATGCTCTGTGGAGGGCTTCAGACTCTGCTTGCTGACCTTCTGTCCTCTGCAGGTGATGCCTGCTTCTGCTGTGTCTGTTTATTCAGGGAATGCAGCTTATGTGTCACATGTCCAGCTCAAATTTGAGCGTTTTTAGGTTGACTTGTCATTTCTCCTGCAACGTTTCCCTCATCTTTTGAGGCTTTTAAGCATAAAGAAAAGAAAAGTAATAAGCGATGGCCGTTGCACGCTCAGGGGCCGAGGGCTGGGGTTATTGTCGTGCTGCTGGGTGATGTCTCTGTCCTCGCTCATTTGGTCACTAGGTCTTTCTGATCTTTATCCACCATGACTTTGGTGACATTTTCTGGGATTCAGCTGGGAGGTTTGATGTTGACCTTGTGGTCTAATTAGGCCGGTCTCACCGGTTTGTTCTCTGGATTTTGTCTGGACCTTTTTCTCTCAGCAGTTTGCTGCGATAGCCGGGGACTCGGGGTCGGATTCAGCAGAAATCCATGCATCTTGATGTGATTCTTCTCGTTATGGTAAAGGTTTTTCATGTACATTCTATGTCAGTGGATTATTTCTTCTTTATGTTGATGCTGAATTCTCAAACAGGGCTTTGTAAAGATTTCATTCTGCCTCCAGTCAGAGGATCGTAATGAACCTTTTTGTTGACATGCCTCAGTTTATGTCTGGGGAATATTTATACCACAATAATATGCCTAATTTGGAGAAAGAAAAAAGGAAACTCATTTAAAAAGAGCAGTACTGCTGTTGTGAGCCAGCTTAAATACACTAAAGCATCATTTCTTTGTTTATTTTTAACATATTTGTATTTTTCTTGATTGTTTTAGACATATATATCCTCCCACTGAGGAGCACATGTGGAGCCTCATCGTTTCCCTAACATTTACTGATTGTGGATGACTAAAACCCCGACTGTTTCAGTATCCACTATGCTCATATTGACATATGGTTGACCACCTTCCACATGCAAACACACACAATGCCATGGACAGCCCTTGGGACTCTTGCATCCAGTGTGTGTGTTTAATCTTTTCCCTGGCGCCACTACCTAGCTGAGAGCATTCCTGGCACCCAGAGGCCCAAAGAGGTGGAGCTGAGAGCTTAAAGCAGCGTCACACTTCAGAGCTGGCTCCTCGTCTCGATACCAAATAAGCATCCCTCTTTCCCTCCTTTTTGGCCCGGAGAGGCACCGCTTAGCCTCCGTTTCTTGAGCGCAGGATACTTCCATGGAGAATGACCTCTTTGATGGATGGTCTTGTTTCTTTGAGAGGAGATTCTCCTCGCGCTCAGTTTCCCAGCACTGCATCTACCTCTGGAGCTCTGCCCGAGTCCACATCCAAGAATGTGAACTGGCCGGGGATGTAATTAAGGCAATGTCTGTCCCTATACTTGGCCTCGGCTTTAAGAGCCCCAGTTCATTGAGCACAGTGTTGTTTTTTCTGGATGTGGTTACTTAAATAGCAGGGATTACCAACTCTGGACTTCTTGAGTTTAGGGTTCAGGGTTTAGGTGTTTTCCTGCTGCAACACACCTGATTATTTCTCACCAAGTTGTTGGAACTATTTTGTTCTTTTGCAGCAGGGAAGCATCTAGAACAGGGATGGGGAACTTCCGCCCCCGTCCTGAAAGTTTTCAAATTAGTCAATCAGATCTTGAGAAGCTGTTGGATCAATTTGATTTTAATCAGGTGGAGCTGGGCTACATGGAAAACCTGCAGGCCCTTGAGGGCCAGGCCAGGACAATGTTTGCACCATAACTACAATGTAATGAATCATTACATCCATGTCATTAAGGTTTAATGACATAGTAGCTTTGCTTTATAAGAGCTCTGTTAGTCTGCCTTGTTAGCTGATTTTGCACAAAAAGCAAGGAGTTTAGATTATCTCCAAGCTGTAGTAATACCAGTCGGTGGTTTATGATACATAATTGGAAAGCCTCATTAGTCGCCTTTATGTGTATAAATAAATGTATATATAAATGTGTATAATGTCAAGAAAAGTGTGTGAAAATACTCTGCAAAATCATCTTGTTTTACATCTTCATGCATTTTTTTAAATTTAACACAACAAACAATAAAAAAACAGACAAACAAATAATTTTAGGAGGAAATAATTGACCTATTTTTCCTTGTGTTAATCCTTTGGTGTTGGGAATTTGCTTCTGGTGAAGCATGAAGGGGAAAGACGCATGGAGGCTGAATTATCTTTGCATTCTCACTGTTTTGCTTCCCCCCCCCCCCCCCCCTGTTGTATGCATGCATTTCCTTGTGTACACAGGTGTTTGTTTTGTGTGTATGTGTTTACAGTAATGTGTGAATTAGAGAGCGACCCTGCTTTGATTCCCCACCCACCCATTTCCTCTGCTAAGGCCCTGTATTATTACTGTGCTGGAATCGCTTGACTGAAAGCTGAGGGATTAAAGCCGTGTCAAACATGCTTCTCTGTCTCACTTCCTCTACGACCCCCCTTCCTCTTTTTCGCCCCCATCACTGGCACTCAGTGTTCAAACTTGTCTGCTGCCAAAACAGGGGATCTGGTAACTTTGGGAAGTGCTGTTTGTGTGAATTTCTGCTCGCAGGTTCTGCTCTCTGGCCGGTGTCCAGATGCCCCAAACAAAGCGTCTCATTGATGACTTTGGAGGGAGATGCTGAGGCTTGTTTCTGTGACACATTTGATTTGATTAAAGCCTGTTTTGTGTTTGCTCTTGATGCTACAGTAGCCTGCAGGCCGGCTATATAGACAAAATAAGCACGACCCCTGACCTTTGAGTGAACGCATGTTACTCAAAGACAAAATTATATGAAAACTTTCTGATTAAAATGACATGAATTGTTCCAGTAAGTGAAGCGGTGAAGGTGGGATTGACTCAACGCCTTCATCCTGTAATAACTGTTTTCACTCAGTTCTTGCAGCAAACCCGCTAAGCTTCCCCAGAAGCGTAGTTTTAGATCCTTTCTTTGTTATTTTATGTTTTAAAATGTCTCATTGTTAAAACATTTAAACATAAAGTTGTAAAACTTTGCTAAAATAAGTGTAAAATCATTGTGTTTTAGAACGGCTCAGTCTGAACTGAAATCAGATGGTTTCAGTGTCTGTTCTGCAAAGCATCCAGGACAACCACATTCCTTTCTGTGGCTTTTTATGCTTGTTAGAAACATTCAGAACGAGCCATCCCATCGAGGGCATTTCTATAATCACCATCATAATTTTACTCCTCAGTGAGCAGTACTCTGATTGCTCCTGCAGGATAATCAGCCAAACATCAGGCTACGGAGATGTTCGGCTGATTATACTTGCTGATAAGCAGTTGTATTATATTTTGAATTCGGTTGCATTGAAAGAAGAAGTCATTGTTAATGCAGGCTTTGGCATAATTGTCATTAAAGTCTTTCCATTATGAAAGATAATCACTTAAATTTAATCTGTTTGCTCAGGTTTAAAATCAGATTTGGTGAATAGACCCACTCGTTGTGAGTTAACTTGTACTTACTGTAAATAGCAGACTTAAAACACTTGATGTTTGCATTCATAGCTGAAAGAAAAGAAAAAGCATGATCTGATGTAGAAACAAGGGATTTGGTGAGGTGGGACATTAGACTTAAGGCTTTTACTGTGGCATGAAATGAAGCTGCATCTTTGCTTCAGGACAAATAAAGCAAAGATTATTTGTGAATATAGGCAAAAAAACAGATCATTAAGATAGATTGTAGTGAAAGAAAACTACACTTGTTCTTGTTTCATGCTTATTTGTTATCTTGCAAAAAACAGTTCTGAAAAGCACAAGTAAGAGTAAAGACAACAGGGAAGAGTGTGTTATTGTATTCCTCATAGTGTCTCGTGTCGTTATTGTCCATAGGTTTAGTCCTTTGAACCCAGTGTCAGGCAGCAGCTGCAGAAATCCTCCACCATACACCTGCATGTACCTGCATCTGCCCTACTGTCACAGCTGCATAATGTGCAGGAGGCTTGTAAGGCGGAAGTCTGGCTTTTTATGATGGATGACATGTTTCCAGCATGAAAGTTTTCTCTTACAAGTCTTAGACTCTTTTTGTGGTCTGCGTGTGTTTTTCATGTCAAGCACATTATTCAGAGCGGGACCTCATCAATTCACATTTTCTTTTCAGGATCTGTAATCAAATACACTTTTTTTATTATGTGTTCTCCAGTTTAATCACCGATGCTTTCCCTCTAGCCAGGTCACATGGCCCTGGCTATGCTCTTTCACAGCTTCCATGAGGTTTAATCTCTTATTCCTTCTGGCTGTTTCAGATGGCGTCCACTCTGTGTCAGCTCAGTGCCTTCTTCAAGTCACCATCATAACAGATGAGATGCTATCCAACAGCATCACGCTGCGTCTAGCCAACACCTCCCAGGAGCACTTCCTGTCTCTGCTGCTCTCACAGTTCCTGGACGGTGTGGCTCGGGTCCTTTCGGCCGCTCCTGAAGATGTCGTCATCTTCAACATCCAAGATGATACCGATGTCAGCGCTCGCATCCTCAATGTCAGCTTATCTGTGGCTGTGCCCGTGTTTGGAGAGGGGCAGCAGCGTCCCGGCGGGCTCGGGAATGAAAGGCTCGGGAGAGGCGTTGAAACCGGAGAGTTTTTTGGTTCGGAGGAACTCCAGGAGAGGCTGTATTTGAACCGCAGCCTTCTGGCTCAGATCTCCTCCCAGGAAGTTCTTCCCTTTGACGACAACATCTGCCTGCGTGAACCGTGTGAGAACTACATGAAGTGCGTGTCAGTGCTGAAGTTTGACAGCTTGGCGCCGTTTGTTGCGTCCGACACCATTCTGTTCAGACCCATCCACCCCATTGCTGGGCTGCGTTGCCGCTGCCCCACCGGCTTCACAGGAGACTACTGTGAGACTGAGATTGACCTCTGCTACTCCAAACCGTGTGGAGCTCATGGTGTGTGCCGCAGCAAGGAGGGCGGCTTCACCTGCGAGTGCTTTGAGGATTATACAGGTAAGAGCTGCAAAGTTTCATGTTTCGTAATGTTCTTCTTTTTTTCTAAGCTACAGAATTACTGGTTTAGTTTGGAATTAAAATATCAAGTGTCTAATGCTGCTCAGAGGTAAAAAGAGCTTATTTTCTGTCAAGCTGCCTTTTACATTTTTATTTCTCCTCCTTTACAAGCATCCTGTGGGGGCTTCAATGTCTACATGTGCCCCAGTCGGCCTCTTCTTGCAGAGACTGGGACATAGACATAGACTGTTCACTATGCTAATAGGTTGTTGCAGAAAAAAGATCAGCGATGCTTTTTTGATTTGATTCATCACTGTTGCAGTAAACCTAAGTAGAAGTATGACTGGGTAAAATGCTGCTTATATAAGTTAATACATAGTATTTTACATATCTGAACAATCAGATATACCTAAAAGGTATTGTTTAACTCTATTTTCTGCACAAAGTGCACCTTTTTTTCTTTTTTGTGCATCTCAATTCATAAACCATTATAGACACATACATATTCACACCAAAATCCTCTTTCTCTTAAGTGTTTTGCATGGAAGAGAAGCACATCTGTCCTGCTTAATATCACTGAACGAAAGAATGGAAGGAAAGGATTAATAATTGATGGCCACTGTTGGAGTGTGCGCCCTGGATGTGAAATACCTCTCGGCAAACTTGCAAACCAGTTTTAGGAACTGTTGTTTATTCATTGCTCTAGAAATTATTCACATCTTCAAAGGGTTAAAGACCATCAGCAGTGAGTTTGTAGGTGAAGAAAGCGGAAGTAGCTGAAAGAGGAGAGAGCTAAAATATGCTAATTTATACGAGATGAATATTAGAGTAATTATAATTTTGTTGTGAGGTTAGGTAGGTTGAATCCTTACTTTTCATGTGATTTAGTTTAATCTTGACTTTAAACAGGATACAACTCTTCACCAGTGGTTTAATTAAAGGGTAAATATTCAAAGTAAATATTCTGTATAGTGTTTGTGTTTATTTACAAATACAACAGGGCTCTTTCTGCCATGCTTAAGATACCCTAGCTTTAGGTTTGTCCAAAACAGTCGGTTTCAGTGTGCATGTTGCATTAAGTAGGCCTATAATTGAGCGGCTGCTGCCTGCATGCTTTCTCTCTCCTGCAGTTTCCATGAGCACCACGGAGAAAAGAAGGGGTAAAAAATGTGGCACTAACAAAAAAAACAAAAACACAAAGCTCAACCATAGTTACACTTTTAAAGTATTAAGACTACAAAGACTAGCGTGAGAGCAAGTATGCCACTTTGTGTGCTATGCAAAATTCAGAATGTCAGAGGGTTTGTGGCTTTGTTTAACTGGCATTGAGGCAAACGTAAAGAGAAATATGAAAACACTGCAACCCACACACAGTCCTAATACTTTTAAATTAGTCTCATTTTTTTTTACCAAAGTCTTCTAATCCTTTAAGATAAAGGTTTTTAAATGCCACTGATCTGAGGGTATGTTTAGCTTTGCTGCTAATGTTAGCCACATTAGCCACGTTAGCCACATTAGCCATGTTAACCTAAAGAGTTTTCTTGTTTTGTTAGCGGTATTGTCATTAAAAACTAAATGCAATGATGCTAAAATACTAACAAAAAGTCCATGCAATTAATAATTAAGATAGTACAAAAAAGTCATGCTGATATTCATCTTTTTGGTTGCTATGTTAGTGTATTTAGAGCTGCTTATATTGCTGTTTCTCCAGTCTGGTCCAGATGTTTTTAAAACAGAACTGGCAAAAAAAAAAAAAAAAAGTATATAAATAATATAATTATAAAGAATACAATGTATTTTTTTTATTTAAAAGGCAAATTAATTTTTTCAGACCAATATGGCCGCCAGTCTATTAGGCTATTCTGCTGTAATTAGGCTGGCCTGGACGGGTTAAGAACAGGTTTCCCACATGCAAGAGTCCTTTGACCCCTCACCACATTGCCTGGCTGTGTCAGTCTGTTTCTAATAACTGTACAGTTTTATCATTATAGTCACACTATCATTTGCATTGATCTTTTAAAGCAAAGTTTTGGCCTAACTAAAACAAAAAAAATGTTTTTTTCTAATGTGATACAACCTAAATGATTAGTGGTTGTGTTACAAGCCTGATCAATACTTTCAGTCCAGATACTGACAATACAAATTTTCATGACCTTTGACCTTCACACTCGCTGATTAATTTATTTAAAACGGCTGAAAGGACATCTGAAGAAGAGAAACTGTATGTAAATTAGATTTTCTTTTTACTTAAACAATAATCTGGTTTGCTGCCTAAAGCTGCTTCAAGTTCAAGTGTCGAAACTGCTGAAAATCCAACAATATTTCCATTTTACTCTTCCTCCAACACTAGCAGCTATTTATAAAGCTTCCAGTGGTGTCAGCTTCTCAATGTGTGGGCTCCGTTGCACAGAGTCCAGGTGAAGTGGCACTTACTTTGTTCTTGTGAGTGATGGAGCTGGACTGCAGGTGCTTTTAGCATGAATCAGCAGCAGGGGAATGTGAGTGGGTGCAGTGGGCATATTTTCACCAGAAGTTTGCAGAATGAATTTAAATGAGAAGGTAGGTTTAGGCATAGAAGCTGTGGCCTCCAGTGTGGAGGTCTTACAGAGTTAGCTGAACATGCATCTGGAGCTTGATGGAAGATGTTGGATAAAAGCTGTCAGACGGATCAAATGACGTCTTTTAGACAGGTTCTATTTGATGCAGGTTCCTGTGATCTCCTGCTGTTTTATTTTCCTTAAGCTAGTCAGTGTCTGCTCAGTGTGTGAGTACTAAAATGTTCGCTCAATGCATTTCAGGTGGGTGGCTAAGTGCAGAAAAGCAGCAATTATCTGTGTGAGAATGGTGGATGGATAAACCGCGGAAAGCATGTGCACTAATGGTGCGCGTGTGTTGACAAACTGACTGTGGGTGTTGCCAGATGGTAGCAGGTGGGAAAATGCAAAAGGAAGTGAATGGTTCGGTGGAGTCACCGTGAATCCAGAGCAGGAGAGGTTTCAACCCTCTGATGGTGACTTAGAGACAGTTCTTTATGTATGTGACCATAAACCACGGGCTAATAGCTTACCTCCACGTTCCTGAGCGTGTCTTTTCCTATTGTGTTAATAAAAACACATCTTTAATGTTTTAATATTGATGCACGTTTCGGGAGAAGAGATAAAGATGGAAGCCCTCTCACAGTGTGACATAAAGATCTGCCAAACTCTGAAAGCTCTTACAGTTTGCTGCAGAGAGACGGCTGCCAGTCTGCCAGTGTTGGCACATGTGCTGTTTTAAAATCAGTGTTTTTTTAGCAAAATCTTTATTTTCTCCAGCCAGCATCGAATAAGTACAGCTCCTCTCTCTGTTGGAGCTGTAACGGCTATGTCATCACGTGTCTTCAGAGATGCGACTGTAGCCAAATGAGCTGAATCTAAAAACTTGAAAAAGGCATTTGGCCAATAATACAGGACTGTCTCAGAAAATTAGAATATTGTGAAAAAGTTCTTTATTTCCTGTAATGCAATTAACATGAAATGCCATACATTCTGGAGTCATTACAAATCAACTGAGATATTGCAAGCCTTTTATTGTTTCAATATAGCTGATTATGGCCTACAGCTTAAGAAAACCCA
>JBAMIG010000003.1:18959487-18981409 GCA_037177335.1 Kiunga ballochi
ATATATAATATGGACATGTGTGAAAGCTAGATACAGATCATTTCTAAAACTGCTACATTTTAATGCCAATATCAGCACAGTATTTGGTATGCCAGCAATATCAGACAAGTTCTGCTTTACCTGATGTAAAATTCCAGTTTGAACTGGATTAACTGGTTTAACTGGAAACTTGTGTGGAAGTTATTGGTAGCATCAGTGCGTTTGCTCTTCAGATTTATGTTTTCCATGCATTTCCTCAATAAGTTAGTGTGAAATCTAAGGTTTTTTGACGTTTACGTGTCTATTACGTGGCACAGACAGATGGGGACAAGGACTGCACACACACTGAGAACCCCACAGGGGTGTGAGGTCGTCATGAGTGTGAGTTCAGCCTGTCTCACAGTGATGTTAACAAACACAGGAAACCTCCGTTCCCAGAATCAGGAAAGGAGTCTTTGTGGTGTGAAGGTGGTGCTGAGGAGAATCAGCGTCAGACAGTGACTCAGGATGGAGGAGGGCCGCATGTTGAAATTGATACGACAAGTCTTTACTCACTTTACTGTCAGTAGCAATAGAAAAAATAAAGACATTGCTCTAGATGAGCCATCCGGGGCCTCACAACAAGCTTTGGGTTAAACCGATGACGCATATTGAGGAATCCCAAGCATTAAAGCCAAATAGACAGCTGTAAATATGAAACTGGCAGATACCAGTCAGATCTGAATGTTCCTCAATGGGCCTTGAACGCTGTGGAGGCTGATAATACATTTGTTTTTGTTTTGTTTTTTACAGCAGACATGACTCGACATGGCCTTTTTAGTAGCGTGTTCAGTCTGTTGGCCTGCAGTCAGACTAGCTGTGACACATTTATGTAAAATTAATTTATTGGTAACATTTTTTGTAGATAGGTGGAGCTTATTTATGTAAACAAACTCATAATATTCTTTTCTCACATTTGCTCTTACACAGTAAGCTCCTAACATTTGTCTAAACATTCAATTCATCCTTTATTTATTTAGTTTAGGCATATAAGGGCATGGATGTGATGTAACATATAGTGTTTGCACTTATTTAAGAACAAATTTGTACTAATGACCAGACAAAGATTAATTACTCTAAAACAAACCCAAAGAAAAGGAAACATTATCCAGCAGGAGTGTCACTCAGACTAAGAGATCCTGCTCCTTTGTCACTACAGATAAATTCTCAATATAATTCACACACAATTTGGAAAAAAAAATATAAATTTCCTCCCACAAATAAAGCATTTGTTGTTTTTCTCTCTTTTTTTAAAGGTTGCTGTAAAGTCGATCAGAAAAGAAAAGATCAAGGAGGAGCAAGATCTGGTGCACATTCGCAGAGAAATAGAGATCATGTCCTCGCTGTGCCATTCACACATCATCACCATATACGAAGGTACGTGTTTAACCGTTCAGCCGCTACTTCAGGGAAATGGCTGACCGTTTTCAGGGAGGCGGAAACGTGACACCTAGAAAAACGTTCATCTGCAAACATAAATCTGTTTGAGGTTCAGAGTTGAATCGTGTCTTTGTGCAGAAAACGACGCTTGGTTACATAAGCGCCGATATGTTGCTGTGAGATAATGTGCAGGGCAGACAATGTGCCGTCCAGTTTCCCTCATGCCTGATGAGACCTTCATTATCACTGCTTGTTTTTTTTTTTTTTATTTAGTAGTAATTCCACTCAGTTTTTATTAAAAACCTGCAGCAGGTTAAAATATTTCTCTCTTTTTAGTATTTGAGAACAAAGACAAAATAGTGATCGTAATGGAGTACGCCAGCCGGGGAGATCTTTATGACTACATTTGTGACAAGAGGAACATCTCTGAACGGGAGGCCAGACACTTCTTCAGGCAAATCATATCTGCTGTGCACTACTGCCATCAGGTAGGCTCATTTCCCTCACACAAGCTGTTTACAGAAGATAATTTAACTCTTCTTTTATGGTTTTAGTCTATTAACTCTGCCATATCATGCCTAATGATTTAGTGCCCCAGTTACTTTTTTTGTGGGACACTGCGACCCTTGAAGTTACATAATAGATATTATTCACTTCTATCCTGCTACTCTGAACAGAGAGGCTGTGAGGAGGATGCAGGGGGAAGTGAGTGGTTAGTCTCATATTAGCGCTAAAGGCCAGCCATCCAAAGACACACGCATGGTCTCACAGTTTAATGAGGGTGTGAATGGACAGAACCAGCAGAGCTAAGTGCACTCTATATTTTAGCGTTGCTGTGTGCACCACTTTTCACTGCATTAAAAAAATGTTTTCTGGGGGAATTGCTGAGTCATAAACTGTATTCAGCAATAATTCACATTTACATCGTCTATTTTACCTTCACTGTGTAGGCATTGTAGGTCATCTACACCCTCAGCTTCTCCATGATTGCGTTTTCAGAACCAAACAACAAAGCGCCCGCTCGGTACGAGTGAGCATACAGTGTGAAAGCTGTAGGTGACCTGCTTATCTGTAAGCAAAACAAACGCAAACTCATTTGAGCCAAAGGCGTGCCCCCCTGCAGAGAGGAGGACAATGAAGCATAACTGATGTACCAGGGGGAAATGTTCAGTGTGAGAGAATGTGCTTGAATCCAGTTAATAATAATCCTTCATGTAATAAAAACAGAAATGTGTAAATATGGCTGATCTTTGTAAAAAAGCATATATATATATATTGTTGTTTTTCCTCCTAGAATGGAATAGTGCACCGGGACCTGAAACTGGAGAATATTTTACTAGACGCCAACGGCAACGTGAAGGTGACACAATGTGCTGCACACGTGAACTCACAATCATTACAAATGCTGGCACATTTTTGTGTTTGATTTCTTTGTCATCGTTATGCTAATGGAAGATCTTTAGACTTGAAGTAATTTATTTATTAAATAAATCTGAAAAATAACTGTGATCTTACTGACATCTTTCAGATAGCTGACTTTGGGTTGTCGAACGTCTACCACGGCGATGCATTCCTCCAGACTTTCTGTGGCAGCCCTTTGTATGCATCTCCAGAGATCGTCAATGGACGGCCATACCATGGCCCAGAGGTGGACACCTGGTCCCTTGGTGTCCTGCTGTACACACTGGTTCATGGCACCATGCCATTTGATGGCCACAACCACAAGACACTGGTTCAGCAGATCAGTACTGGAAACTACAGGAAACCCACCAACCCTTCTGGTGAGTTTTATGTATAACTGAGTTAAAACTATTGGAACTCTAACTTTACATAAATGCATCATTTTATGTCCACAAAGTTACAGTTTCTCATTTTTTTGTTTGTCAGATGCTTGTGGACTCATCCGCTGGATGCTTATGGTAAATCCTGAGCGCAGAGCTACAATAGAGGAGATTGCTGGACACTGGTGGCTCAATTGGGGCTACCAGCAGCCATTACTGTGTGAGAAAAAGAGCACTGTGGTAGAACAAACGTCTTTGCCAGCAGCTACGTCACATTCAATGGGGCTGGCTAGCGTTGCTAGCTGGCTGCGCCGTACGTCTAGGCCTCTGCTGGAAAATGGCTCAAAGATGCGCTGCCTGCTCCGCCCGCAGACTGGCAGTGGCGATGTAGTCAGACAGCGCTCCCTGCGAAGATCACGTAAAGAGAATAATGTCTCCCAGACAGTTCACGAAGGAAGCACAGATTCTCGCCCTTTCAAGGGTATTCTAAAGAGACGCAACAGCGTGAAGCATAAGGTGGCGAGTGACGTCCCGGCTGCAGTTTCAGTGGATCCACAGAACATTTTGGGTTTGTCCACTCCAGCTCATGCATCTTTATCTGCATTGCCACCTCGCAAAGGGATCCTAAAGAAGCCTGCAGAGCAAGAGTCAGGGTATTATTCCTCTTCTCCTGACAACAGTGACTCAGGCTGGGTACCACAAGCTAAAGAGTGCCCCTCAGCACCAGCCTGCAGGAAGGGCATTCTCAAGCGTAATGGAAAGTTTTCTTCAGGTGGGCTGCAAGAGTTTGGCTCTCTGGACCAACTGGCAGCTTCGTTACCCCGAGGGGGCCCCCGATCAAGACCAAGTGGGGCCATCAGCGAGGACAGCATCCTGTCTTCTGAGTCCTTTGATCAGCTGGATCTCCCAGACCCTGTGAGACCTCCAATGCATATGGAAAAGCCAGCTAAGACGAGCATGAGAGGCTGCGTTTCTGCAGACAACCTGCTGGACATCGCTGAAGATGGCATTCTGGCAGAGGGGATGCTGAGGCCGTGGGACTGTTATGAGACTGGCGTGGCCGACAGTGCCTTTTCTATCACCGACTGTGACAATGTCACCGACGCTTACAAGCAGGCCATGGTTATGCGGGGATCTGCAGCGAGCTGAGGGACAGTCATTAAAACAAAATGAAACACCTGCAAGTTGTCATTTTGACCAACTTTAGAAGTTCCACAGTACCAAAAAGGGTGGGAAGTGTTGCTAAATCAGACTAAATTGTTGTAATTAGGCGGATTAAGATCTCAACTGGGGTCAAAGAGGCCAAGAAAATACCCATTTCAATGAATCTCAGGAAAAGAGAGCCTCTGTTTAATCCAGAGCTCTAGTTTTCAACATGAGAACTTAATGAGTATTTAATGAGAGATCCACAGTGAAACAAAACACTGGTTTAGAGAATATGTAACATTGACGCAAGTCAAAACATTGAAGATGGCCTATTTTACCAGGATTATGGTTTCAGAATTTAGCTTTACAAGGTCTCATTTATCACCGACAGGATGAGAAAGTTTGTCACTTTCTGGATTCCAGCTTTGTGCTTATTATGTAAAAGGAAAAACAGCAACATCTTTATCAAACTTTACTGCGTTTAGGGACACGAGGAATATTTTCACACCAAAGACTAAAATTATTATTAGACCTTTTTCTATATTTATAAAACAGGACGAGCAAAAAGTGCCAAGGTGTGTGTGTGTGTGTGTATGTGACTGAAATTTCAGCTCTCAGAAACATTGTTTGCTTCCCTGAAATGACTTGCTATATATTTGGTAATGACTTGAATGGTAATTGTGATTGAAGACAGGCACAACCAGTCAAACGTGCTTTTGTTTGCAGGTCTGCGCTGATACAAATACACACGTTTGCATGTAGCAGTTGCTCAGGGAGTGAGCAACAAAGCGTTGCAGCTGGATAAGGGTATCAATGCAGCTGTTAGCAGAAATGGATTATATTTAATGTACCTGTCCATCTGGTTTTTTTTTTTAGCCCTACTTATTGAAATGCCTCTCAGTGGCCATGTTTCTGTTTGTCAAACAACTGCAGCACCATGGTGTGAAGTGAATCTGTGAACTTTTAACTGTACTGTTAAAGCTGGAAGAACTTTTTAAGGCATGAAAACCATTTAGATATTTAGTTTCAGCTCCACTGAAAGCTCACCTTTATAATTTAATTCTGGTTTACTGGAACTTATCAGGATCTTATTCAGGCTAAAGACATATTTAGTTTACTCTGGGAGTGGAAATCAGGACAGGTTGTGTGAAGGACTGAGCTACTCTTGGTCATTGATAACTGATCATTTGTTGTAGTTTGACAGGCTAAACGTTCACCTCCAGGAAGATTCATGGTTAAAGTTGTTTAGGGTGTATGTGGGCATTACATCGCTATCCGTATTTAACATGCTAATTGAACATATGCAGGTTATATATATATATATATATAAATACATGTTATATCCACGATGACCACCGTGTTTGCCAAAGCCTCTGGCTTATTTGTTGGACTGATCTACTTTGACATGACAAAAATCAATAAAATGTTATGACCTTTGCAAATGTGTCGTGAAACGCTTTGATTTGTAGACATTAAAAAAAAGAAAAAGATTTCTTTAAACTGGTCAGAAAATCAGAATTTAGTAGCAGTGAAAGAAGACGGCTCAAGTAGTAATCTGAATTTAATCTTTTAAAGCTGCTCTGAGCAACTAAACGATACAAGCAGAACATAGAAAAACAGCATCCAACAACAATTCATGTGAAACTTAAAATGTGAAAAGTTCAGAGCTTCTTTTTCAATCCCTTATCTTTAAATATGATTTGAGTCTTTATGGCAGGGTGGAGAGTTGTAGATGGATTTCCTGAGGTGGCTTTAAGACAACATCCTGGATGTCAGCGGGGGGTGTAGCTGATCCCTGCACTGGGTTCGTTTGACCTGTCAACATTATCCTGGAAACATGAGGGCACACTGAGCTCCAACACATTCCCCAGCAGCTCGTAGCAGTGGAGGATGGTGCTCTGTCCAAGGACAAGTAAAAAGAAAAATGCAAGAAAGGCATTTTTAATGATAAACATAATAATTCAACATGTATTAAACTGTTTTTTTTTATTCTATTTGAACTTAATCATTGTCTTTATTGACAGGGCAAAGTCAAAACGATATCAGGGAGTTAAATATTAACTGTACCACATCAGCAGCCAACAGACTGGCCAAAATCTTCATCACTTCATTCAAGGAGATTGTTGCATCCATCACCTTTAGCCTCTGCATGGCCGTGCTCACACATGCACAGACAACAGTAGAAGGCAGGAAAACCAAAAACCTGCAGTCTGCAGAGAAACAATGATTTTTACGTTCAACTTCTTTTGTCTGAAGACGGCTTTGCTGCATATATTTAGTCGCTTTGCAGACACACCCTCAAGAACAAAGACGTTCTTAGAAACAGACATTTCCCCAAACCTGATAATCTGATATCCTGATGGCTGCAGGGAGGAGAAACGCTGAGACAAAGAGCTTATTGCTCAACACCTTCCTGAATGGGTTAAAATGTTTAGGGTCTTCGTTTTAAGATGGCTGTAATGATATAGCCCGTCTGAAAAGGCGCTAACTGGCGGTATCCCTATAACCCGTTGCCTCTGGCAGCACCACAGAGATTCGTGGGAAATCAGCCAGATGAATAGTGGGATGCTGATCTTTCACTACAGACAATGCAGGATTACACAAACTCAGCTCTGTGTCTCCTAAACAAACTGCTGACACGTCGTAATCAAAGTTATAGCTGCTGTTTGCCAACTCTTCACTGCATGAAAATCCTTAAAAACACACTCCCCTATTTACCAAAAGCAAACAAAAAAAAGTCTTTAATAGTTCAGCTGCACACAACACAAAGTTTTTCACTGCTCTGTAACTAAATTCACTCTTTAAACCCAGAATTTAACACATTTATTGCATTTTATTTGTGTAAAGCTTCTCATGTGTACGTAACTCAGTCCTGAAACTTACCCATGGCTGCCAAGGCGACATAGGAGTGAACATGCCTGCGCATGTTCTGAAAGTGTGTGGGCTGAACAAAGGGGAGAGCGTGAAGAATCGGCTCCAGGAAGTCAGAGGGCACCACAGAGGCCAGACACCAGTCTAACCTGGACACCACAGTCAACTCCCACTGCTGGAACATACACATTCCTCTAAAGCAATCAACCATCACAATCCCACGGCAGGAATATTCACACACACAGCCACAGGTTAGTGGTGCTCCTGAAAGCTCTTTTATCATGCATACAGTTAAGCTCATACGTTTACACACCTTTACAGAATTTAGCATCCATTTTTCAGGGAATATGAATAACACATAAACTCTTTTTTTCACTTCAGTGCTTGAGTGAAGCTATTTATTATCAGTGTTTATGCATGATGGGGGAAAGCAAAGGAACTGTCTAATGAGCTGCAGGAAAAGGTAAGTGAATTGAATAAAACAGGAAATAACTAAGAATGCCGTTCTGCAGTGTTCAAACCCTCATTAGCTGGAAAAGGAGAGATTCACATGCTGCACATGGGACGTACTTTGATAATCCAACATGATGAGCCAAAACCCAAAGCCAAGTGGACCTGCATAAAGGGAAGGTTCTGGAGTCTCCTGACTTCAATATCATTGAGCAACTCTGGGGAGATCTCAAGCATGCAGGTCGTACAAGACAGCCCATAATTTACAGGAACTGGAGGCCTTTTGCCATGAAGAGAGGGCAGCTTTGTGTTTGGACAAAATATAGAGCCACAAAAACAAGCTGTCATTGATGTTAAAGGGGGAGAAAAACCTGTGGTGTGTAAACTTCTGATCAGGATCTTTTGTGCAGTTTCTGTTTTAAAAAGAGTAAAACGCTGATAAAATGTGGCTTCACCCAAGCACTAACCATAAACAAGCACTAACCATAAACAACCACTAACTATAAACTAGCACTAACCATAAACAAAGGAGTTTTTGTGTTATTCATATTCTCTGAAAAATGGCCAAAAACATCATAAATTCTGCAAATGTATTTATGAGCATTGCTTTTCAATGAATCAAAGACATAAATATCTAAAGAATTGCTTAAATAAGACTCTTCCAGATACCCCAAAAGCTGTACTTGTAATGAGTTGCACCAATATTTAGACCATTGTTTTCACAAAGAGCTATCGGCATTTTCAGCGTAGTAAGACATGACGAATTTAAAGATCTTCATGCTTGCTAACTGATTTAATGAGCCTGAGCAAACCATCAAAGCTTGTGGTTATTCTCTGTGTATTTTTGTCTGATTCTTTGTGAAATACTGCAACCAATAAAGTTGGTATGCTGTGCACAATGTAAACAAGTACATTAAAAAAAACCTGGATAGAAAACTACACCTGCTTTAAATGAAAGGATGAAATGTCTCTAAACTGAGAAAAGCTGCAAGTTTACATCCAAATACATCTAATTTCTTTTTCTTTTTAACTCTATGCTTCTGAAATCAGTCAAAGCACTGCAGATTTGGATGCAGTGATGAACGGTATCCCTGATTATAACAAAGGTTTTAGGTCTGTTTTAATGCAAATACAGCTGAATGTCATAAATAACATTAACTGGTTGGCTCCATCTTACAATGGTAAGATGGTGAAAAGTTAAACACAGTTGAATTGTGAGGACATTTCCAAAACGAATAGATGTCATTCTTCCATCTTTTGGGGAATTGTTTCTTATTTTCAAGAATCAAAATGATCAGATGTGTACTTTAAAAGTGGTATAAATGTTGGGAAAATCCATGCATGGGATTGTCTTGGAAATCAGGGAATCGGTTTGGAGGGGAAAATATATAAATAATTTTGATAAAATGGGAATTTTATGCTTCTAAAATATATTTACCATTATGTCTGACACTGAAATGGAGTAGTCTGTATAGACAGAAAGCCTTTCGGCGGCCAGAGGGACAGTTTCTCTCATCTTGGAGGCCAGGAACATGCAAACCGTCCCTAAAAGCTGCAGGTTGGGCTTTTCAACAGGAAATATGCTCAGGTAACAATCCAGGTAACGCACGGCTTGAGGAAACACCTCCTCCTCACAAAGCTGCTCCTCGCACACCTGTTAGAGACAGTGATCTGGATTCAATCAAATCACACCTTAGAGAATTACTCTTGTGTTAGCAAAGCCTAATTAAAACTCGCTTACTTTTAACATCCACGTAGTGAGTAAATTCCAGACGTGCGGCTGGATGTCTTTCTGAACTTTGGAAATATGGCTTGTTTTCTCCAGGGCCCTCAGGTGGTTCAAGACTCTGGGGTCACTGGTCATGGCAGGGTCGGTTCCTGCCCGAAGGACCATACCCTGCCCCATGGATGTTGTTTTTCTGTCCAAGTCAAACGTGAAACCATCCAACTTCAATTACCCCCACTTTACAAGGTCGTTAGGCTAATGCCTTTAAGCTAGCTTAGCATTAGCCGGAATACCTTTGCATGTCTGAGCACTTCCGGTACCTGCCCCGGGCCTAGGAGCATCACACATGATAAAAAAATGGTTAGAGGTTATATAAATTCAAACTAAATGTCAACCATAATAAAATAAGTTATGTAAGTTCTTTTAATACGTTTTCTAGATCCTGTTTAGTGTCTTCAAATATATTATACGCTTTATGAGATACTTTATTTTGAGCTCCTGAATGACTCAAGCAGATACTTTATGTGAACAGATACAGTGAGTTCTGCAAGTTTCACAACATGGGACTACTAATCCTGATCGAATTAATTTACCAAACTATGACTCGATTAGTCTGCTAAGGAAACTATGACCAAATATGCGGCTTTTTCCTGTTTTCTTAAGGTCACCAGTTTTTCTGCACCCACGCCTGTGCTGAGACACCACTTAGTGCATCAGACATTTTAACCATACAAAGCCAAAAGTATCCTATTTGATTCATAGTTTTAGACATTTTGCATCACTTTATGTTGGAAACATTATTTATCCTGTTGTACACCATGTGATAATAGTCTCCTGCCTCCTTGGGAGACTACAATAAATATACATATTAATAAATAGTAAAAACTAGAAAATCACCCTGAGAGCGCAAATCTCCGCAAGCTTATTACTACATTATGGTGATTTAAAAAAAAAAGAAAAGTAAATATAAACTAATCGTAAAACTAAGACTTTTGTAACGTATTTCTGAACATACAGAACGAGCGGCGTCATTTTCCTTTGTCGCTTTGTGATCACGTCACTCGTGATTTAAAAATGGCCCTATGTCGCAATAATAAAGAATCCTTTGAAACATTACTGTAGCCAGAGGATGATCCGGATCACTCCTAAATTTAATAATTTCTTCCTTGTCCCATTTAGACACTTTGCTGATTTGTTTAAAAAAAGAAAATGGAGTCCATAACTTTAGTTTTCATGTTCACAGATGGACAAAAACAAACGCTCCTGCTAAGACATGTGGGGGAGGTCATGCAATACCCACAAATATTTTTTTTCAGATTTTGTTAAAAAGGTTAAAGACTTAAGATACAAAAAAAAAACTTTTTTCCCAGTTGTTTTCAGGTTGAGCAGAAAATATAATATTCCATTTATTATATTCCATCCTTTAAAGGGTTAAACTGTTTCTTTCTTAATGCAACACTGGCTTCAGTTGAAAAAAAAAATCCTTGATATATTGAAATACTATTTACAAAGTGAGTGATGATGGATAAACTTGTATCTTTTATGGTAATGGCTGGTTTTAACCACTAAATTCCTGTTTGACACAAAAAGGACATTATTGACCAATTTCAAGTCCCTGGATACTTTTTTAATCCCATTGCTCCAGAAAAACAAAACGTTTTGTCCAGAAAATAGTTGTCTAACCTCAGACTTACACTGCAAAACTAGTTACATCAATACAGATTTTTACATGTGCAAACCACTCTGAGCAAGAAACAGAATTATAGCGCCCTACAGAAACCTCCGCCTCCCCCCCATATGACAAGAAAAATCTTTTCATGCTGGAGGGAACATGAGTAAGAAGAATATTGCATCAAAATAGTCTCAATCAGTCCATTTCAACTGTAACCGGGACCCCAATTTCAATATCTCTTGACTCAGAGCTCTGAAGCTCCCTGCGAATTTCTGCAGAGATCTGAGGGTGTGTTTGTATTTTGAGCAGCTCTAGTAGGGCTTCCTTCTGCTCGGAGGCTAGGTCAGCCTTGTAGCGCTGGGCCAGGGTGAGCAGACTCTGATGCCACAGCACAGGAAGAACACGTTTTTCACTGCGGAAGGACAGGAAGTGGGCCACCAAGGCATCTACAACACGGAAAGGCAGGGCGTATTTCTTGTCGAGCAGAAGGCGCAGGAAGATGCTGTTGGCACCATTATACTCCATCTCTGCCAACTTCAACATCGCAGCACTGAAAGACAAGAAACCTGTTATGTAACACAGGACTTGCTTTAACGTGCATGCACCACAAGGTAAAAAGGTTTTCAGAGTCAGCAGCATCCAATGATGAGATGATGACATGTGTTAGTACGACTTTACCTAGAGTGCAGCACAGGAACTGAACACTTGGTGAGTATGCTCCCGATGATGATGGCCTCCCTGAGAGTGCATGTCCCTGAATCACACAGGGGAAGGAGTATTCCTGGGTGACCAAGGAGGACAAAACAATTAGTGCTGCACTCAGTTTTGAGATGACAAAAAAGTAAAAGAGCTGACATCATAACTGTGCGATTTAATGCAGCAAGAACACAAAACTTTGGCCAATATTTATTATTTTCCATCAGTTTGAGTTTGGTAAAATTTAACGCCTGCTTCTTTTTACCATTCATCCTGTTAGAATGTAACACAAACAGGATATGGGCACCCTGTATCATTCCCACAAACAGGGATGTTTAAAGTCTTTGCTGCACAACATGTTTCTGCATGCATGTACAAGCTTTAACAAAAGGCATCTCCTACCACAAACACAGGTAAATTACACGTATAGCAAAGAAGACTACCCCCAGCAACACCCACACAGAGCTTTAAGATGCTCAAACTTTGTGTGTATCTATACAGCAACTTCATAACAAAGCGATTTAGTATGAGGAAATCGCTTCCTTAAGAGCTGGACCTTAATCCAATTCTTTAACTGAGTGTCCGAGACTGATTTACAGCTGCACGTGATGCTGGGAGCAAATGTTTAAACACGTCTGCCAGTCATCTCATAAACAATCAAGTCTAATAATTATGTTCCCTTAACTTTACCAGGTTGCTTTAAACACTTCCTGGATTAAAGACTTAAATTGAAAATTGGGGAATCTATTGGCAACAAATGAACTGAACTGGACTTTGAAAAAGCATTATTTCACATATAGACAGTTGCTCCTAACCAGAGTCTAAAGTCCTGTTTACTTAATGGATGACACATAAACCTGTAACATATTATTCCAAACAATTCTGATCTGATGCTTTAATTACCTGAATGACTGTTTTTTCTGTTGATTAAGATGACATAAGAAATAACAAGTGAATAAAAGATAAAATACCCACCATGTGGATTTATTTTATAAAGCATAGTACCAACAACACCACCACCTAGTGATGGATTCGGTTATATCCTTCCCCCCCCCCTCTAAAAAATGTAGGCCACGGGTTGTTCGGGTATAATTATGTCTTTAAACTGGGATAAAACGTAAACACAAAAACCAACTGGATAAAAAAAAAATCAAGATCTTCAACAAACATTTTTACATAAAGAATATGATGGATGATTTGACCCAATTTAGCTTGAAAGCGTTAAATACTTTGCCTCCACGAGTCATTTACCCAATGGACAGCTGCTAATCCTCCATCAGCTCTGAATAAAATGTCTAAATCTAGTGCCAAAATTAGAACTGTGACACCTCCCAAGGAGCCTGAATTTTCAGCAACAAGCTGCTAAAACTTCTCACTCACTTACTTCACCCATTTTCCCTCCATGGGGTCGCATGTAACCGGAGCGTGCTCTGGCATTCGGCGGGCATTTAATGAAACAGTATCTCGTGAGACCAAACATAAAGGCTAGTGTTTACAGACCTGATCGAGACATAGATGAGCGTGAAAGTGAAGGAAGAAATACAGAAACGAAACCAGCAACCGATGGGCATTAAGTGGCCGGGGATTTTAAACATGCAGATCTAAAAGCTGTGTGTCAAAAACAAATAAAACCGACCAGGTTTTCACAAATTCATATGTTTTGGGTTTTTTCAGGTTTTGTCAAAGGCCAAACAAAAACTTCAAGCTTTAAAAAATGTGCTTTTTCTCCCAGTTGTTCTTTGTTAACCCTTTAAAGCCCAGCTAACATACAACACTGTACCATCCATTTATGACATCATCACCTGGTTTTGTGAGCTAGTTTTACTTATGAACTCGCCTTTATTCATTTCTTAATTTGTTCTGTTTTTCTTGTGCTGCTGGCTCGTGTTACTCAGCAGCACCGGAACCTCAGAGCGCAGCCACTTTACCCACACACAGCATATTGACAAGACAATATTATCCATGACCCACACAGGAGCTTTCTGTGTCATGCATTCAGTGCGGATATTAGAAGCGGTTTGGATTATTGTCCTGCTCTAACGGACAGATTTTCTCATCTCTTACTCTCTTTATGAACAACATTTGCATCTGGGATTTGCTAATATTTAGTGCAATCCTTTTATTACAGCATTACATTTTGTGCCACTGGGTGGACAGAAACAGATGTTCCAGATGGTTTGTGTAAAAAAAAAAAAAAGGCTGTCATTGTAGAAAGATAAAATAAAATTGACATGAGGATCAAGGAAAATGAAAGCAACGTTGAGTTTATGTTATTTAGCTTATTTTTATGTAGCAGACCAGATGCTACACTGGCTCTGGATTTTGCTGGTCTCCAAACCCCTCCTCGCACGCCCTACATTTATGCTTTTCTCTCTAGCTTAGCAGAATATTAGCCCTGTTTTGGGGTGTTGGGAGTCAATGTTTGGCATTTAAAACATGAAGAACAGAGATTAGGTTCCAGCTGTGACCCAAAAACAGAGCTCTTTTGGTGCACAAGAAAACAACTAAAGGTGAGACTTATTACAACAAAACACATCAATAAAAACATTTTTCAGTCTCACCTTTAAACCATGCTCCTGGTTTGAACAGTGCCTTCTTAAGAGCACTGTAGAGATGAAAGTTGAGTCTCTTGTACTCTGCAATATCGTCCCTCACTCGGGGCAGCAGCACCAAGTTATAAAATCGTTGGGCCATTCGCTCTTTTAGATTTGAGGAAAAAATTCTGTTAAAGGAGAGGAAAAAAAACTTGATGTACCACGTTAAGATGAACATTGCATTAGAAAGCCAGCAGCCTGATAAGCCGGTGGGAATTACCTCGTTGCTTGGTACATAGCAGCAGCAGTCCAGGCCTCTGGCTCCGTCAAATACAGAACCTGCTCCCAGTTTGCAAGGGCAGGTATTATTTTAAAAGCCTTTGGCAGTTTACCACTCCGATATTTTGACAAAACCTACAGCAAACAAAAAGAAATGACAGTTATTGTTTATGTGTGCACCATTTGTACTTGATTCATTGTGAATACTTTTTTTAACCAGTAAATTCAACAGAAAGGAAAGTGTTTTTAACTATGAGCTACATAACAATAATGATCAGTGTGTGAGTGGACATGATTATTTTTACGATGATGATGGAGCACACTAGCCAGCATTTTGCTCCAAAAATGTTCCACGGGTGTCCAGGTGGGTTGGCATCCTCCAGTAAGAGATTAAAGTATGCGAGGCAAGTCATCTTAATGTAAATAATGTGCATGGCACAGAGGACGGATATGTAGACAGTTTTATTTATGTCCTGCGTTGGTTAGGTCTCTAATTTTGTCCATTTTTAAAGGAACTTAGTGATCTAAGCGTCTTCTCACCAGCTAGGTTTTAAAGTCCCGTTTCGGGTCTATGATGATCTAAATTGCATGGGAGTAACACTGATCACATCTGACCAAATATGAAGCTAACAGACCACCCAGGTCACCCAGACCTGCACTTTTAAGGGTCACCAGAGTCAGAAACAGAAACGGAGAAGCTGTACGGAACAAACTCAGTCTCAGATCAGCTGAAACACTCCAGGTTAATGGCTCATGTTTTCCAGCAGCTTTTCAATAGTTTCTATTTAAAAGTCCAAATCAGGACTGTGTCTTTCAAGCTTGAATTTTAAAACTTGATCATGTTTTTTCCATGGCTTTCCAGATAACCTACCTTACCCACGCCTCTGTACACTTCGATAACTCTCGGATCCAGCTGGGGCATGGGGTGCCCCGACACCTCAGACATCACTGTTCCTACTTCAGTCTGCTTCTCTGTGATCTTGTCCATGATAATGTCAGCTAAGGTCCGTCTATAAGAACCACAGAAAGGTTCAAAACAAACACAAGTTCTGAAAATGGATATTGGTTATAATCTGTGCAATGTGAATTAATCTACACCAAAACTTTCTAGATTAAGTCAGAACTCTACAGCAGCTTGCCTGACTGGTGGGTTTTTGTTCATGAACATCTCTATGGCCTTCTCATCATCTGGGTCTACAGCAATTCCAGCATCACATTCAGCCCCTGCTTCTCCCATTGCTGGCCATTCCTCATCCGAGTCAGCATCCTGAGAATCAGGTCCTAAAATATGAATCAGGACAACACAGAACATGACATGGTAGAACTGAAAACTGCATTTCCAACTAGTGGCTCGTGACAGGTTCAATCAAACGTTTTGAGTGAAATGACTGACAACCTATAATACAAAATATCTAATTCGGTAGGTCCATTTAAAAAAAAAAGATTAGGTTAGAGTTTAGTGATTAATTGTTAAATGTGTGGACTGCATTTGTCAAGAAATTATCAAATCCAATTAACACGTATTCTGCATGTTTGTGTGGTCAGCATTACCCAGGACAGTGACGGGAGCTTTCTTCTTCTCTGGTGCCAAACCATATTCAGTTTGAAGCTCTTCTTGTTGAATTCGCGCTTGCTGTAAGATCTTCCGTGACAATCGTTCGTCTACGTACTTGTCTTCGTTTTCTGTCCGGGTGTCTCTGTTCTTTATTCGGCCTCTAGATCGGATCGTGTCTGCCTGCAGTATCTGGTCAGCTAGCGTCATCGATGCCTCGCTCTTCTCCCCTCCTCCCTTAGATTTTTTAGCTTTCGGCATTACTGCACTTTGACACAGACTGTGACTATAAAGTTTGTACTTTTATATTAGTTTTATATTAGCTAACTTCTGACTTTGTAAATACTGTAAACAGTTGGGTAACACGTGCTAGTTGTCTGTACGGAGGAAGCAACGAAACAGTGTGACGTAATATCCGGTTTTCGAAAGTTATAAAATATATTTTGAAGAAAATAGTTTATGTGATTTTAGAATGTTTTTGTTTTTAAACATAGCAAAATTAAAGCCAAATTTTATTTAGATAGTTTTTATAAATTTCACAACTACAATCAAAATTTACCAGAATTGTTAACCCGGAAGTATTCAAGCAAAAGCCCGAATCGCAAGTGAAGACAAAATATCAATGGGAGTTAGTTGGTAAGATAATTAAATCAGTTTACCTAGATTTGGGTTCTTAATACATGTTTTTAACGCATTTTCTCGCCGTGGCGTGTAACTTTATACACAGTGCTTCCGTTCGGATAAGCTACATTATTGTGTTTAATTAGTAGTCTTCCATGACCATTACTCTGATGATGCTTGGCCTCTTAGTCCTCCCCTCCGGGATGATGCTGATGTTTTCTCCATAATGTGATTTCAGTGTGTGTCAGGTGCCCGTGGCGGACGGGAAGAGTGTGCAGCAGACGGTGGACATTCTGCACAAAAAGCTGGAGCAGCTGGGTGCGGTGAAGCAGGGCAGCTTCTGTGTAGACTGCGAGACATACACTGGAAATGTCAGCGGTAATGTTTACTTTCTAACCTGTTCATTAATAATTACCTTTGTATGTGTTGTATGTATGTGTTATTCTGTGTAAAGCTAATAAATCAAATATATTTAGTCCATAAGGTTTTAATGGTTGCAATAACTTAACCCTACTACGCTTCTGAGGATTTTTTTTCTATGGGCTTTTTTGTTGTTTTGTTTTGTTTGTTTTTTCATGTCAGAAGGGCTTTTGGAAGTCAGATTAGGTTGCATAAACTACTACTACTAAGGTTAGCAGTTTAGACATGTTTAATAGCATGCTTTAATTTTAGTTAGGTTTGTGTTACAATATGATTAAGTTCAAGTAATAGAAAAAAAAACACGAGCATGGTTAGAATGACCCTATCACTGCAATAAAGTTGTGTTGCACAAGCTCAAGAAACAGTCTTAACAAACATATTAACCTGATAAAACTAGTGTTTTTCTTTGTATAAAATGTATTTTATTTACTTTATAATTAGCCAATGTAATATGCAGCACTAGAACAATTAAAATCCCACAGTTTCCCAAACTTCCTGCAAACTTTCTGCAAACGTAACCCCGCCCCACACCCTAGCACCTCTACCATGTGCACCCCAACACTTATAGTGAGAGGCAAGATGTGTCTCATCATATTTTCTGTTTTTTTGTTGTTGAAATGTCTTCTGCATCATTTATAAGATGTTTCCTGTTGGCATTTGCAGAAGCTTGTCTATTTTTGCTGGATTTTGCATAAAATATTTGGGTTTTTTTAGCCAAGCTACTCTTCCACTTTAGGAACCACAAGTATAAGTTATAACAAAATATATTAAACATTAATACATTAACATGAGCATTACACGCAGGCAGATAGAATAGATGAGTATTTTAAATGTCTATTTTAAGTGATTTAATCTATTGTGTTGTACCTCAATGCAGGTCTTTATCATCTATAAGCAGATTACTTGGTCATTACTTTCTATAGTTTGTAAAAATGACTTATGACATTATTCTGTTTCCTGTGTTATTGCCGTGCACAGTCTCAGATTTTGACCAATTCATTTTGTTCATTTAGGGTCAGGCCTGATTTGCTCATTCTGTTATTAGAAATTATTCTACTCTGTTAAATGCAAAGCTTTATGTTTGTGCTTATATGCACTTCAGTCATTTCCTTCCCTGACAATCTGTGCTACCTGTCTGTTACAGGTCAGCCCTCCAAGCTTTTGTATGTGATGCACAACTCTGAAACTCCCCTGAGCTGCCTGGCCATGTTTGAAGGAGGGCCCTTTCTGATAGCCGATGCAAACTTTGACGTCCTCATGGTGAAGCTGAAAAGTCACTTCCAGAATGCAAAGGGACACAAAGTGGAGTGTCGTGGCTCAAGATACCGATACTGCGACTTCTTAATAAAGGTTGGGACAGTAACAATGAGCTCCAGTGCCAGAGGGATTTCCGTTGAGGTGAGCGCATAATAATTTGATCTTATCGGTGAGAAAGGAGATACATTTTCTCTGTGTGACTGCATTTGCTGGTGTTTTCCTTAGGTGGAATACTGTCCGTGTGTGATTCCAGGCGACTGCTGGAACCTCATGAAGGAGTTCATGCAGTCCTTTCTTGGCACCAACGTTCCTGAACTTCCATCTGTGTTTGCCACTAAACCCGAGGGGCTTTTTGCACCAGCGGACTGCGTTGATACCATGACTCAGTACTTAGAATTGTTCAACAAACTTCGCAAACTTCAAAACTTAGGCAGCAATGTGCGCTAAGTAGGGAAATGGTGTTTGTTGTGTTGTCTTAAGTATGGTCCTATGGATCATCAGGATATCTTGAAAGGTTTTTTTTTTCTAATTTCTAAGACTTGATATTTGCATTAGTTTCACCTTTTTGGTGAGATAGTTTTGTAATAAAGAGAACACATGGAAAAAGTGTCTGTTTTGTCATGATGAATGGCATGCACAGTCTGAAGGTATGCTATTGCAGAAGTGGTTTAAGCTGCAATGCCACAAACAGGTATTCGAGGCAAAGCATCTCTGGCTTCAGTGAAGTCTGATTCACAAAACAGTCATTTTGTTAGATGAAACGACAAATCGGTACGTTTGTCACACTCGTTACGAGTCTGGTTTTACTCTGTCACACTAATAAAGATAATTCAGTAGCACTAGATCCTGAAAGAAACACATTTGGCTGCCTTTGTGCTTTATTCTCTGATAAAAAAAAAAAAAGATATTTATCTGGGCCCTGCAGGAAGATGATCAGCAACAGCCGAAGCCGTCCAATGTGTTATACTATTCTTATCAAGTTTGGAAATATGCAGGTGCTGCAACGCTGCATTAAAAATAATTTAATTATTATCTTCCTTTTCAGATTATATTAAATATGAAAAAGTACTTTGCAAATATTGCAAGTGGTTACACAAACTATTGTTATGTAAAGTATCAATAAATAGTACTTAAACGTACAATGTACGTCGATTAAAAAAAGTGTGTGCACAAAGAACCAGTACATTCTGTGTTTTAAACACTGTAATTTAAAAGTCGATACATTTCCAGTGTTTATAAAGAGACATTGAAAAAAAGTTTATTTTAAAAGGATGGCACACAAAATGAGACATAAACATATTTTTTCCAGCTCAAGTCCTCTGTTTTTTTTTTTAACATGTAACAAGTCAGTTATTACAATGTAACAATAATAACTTGAAGTTTTTTAGTTTACAGCTGGTAATAAATAGTTTATCTGTAAAATATGTTCTTCAGTTTGAACCAAGCGCAGTCTGCAGGATTTAAGAGCGATCCAGTCGCGGTAGCTTTAAAAGCTTTAAAACCACACACACACACACACACACACACACTGCATTATAAGATTAGCTTAAACCAAATGAAACACGGTACACATGAGGTTCATGGTGGCACTGAGGTCAGATGCTGATGGGCAGTTGTCTATTTCAACTGGTTTCCAGTGTCCAGCCTTGGTTATTGTTCCATGTGGCCTCGGTGGGTGGACGGATGGACGGTCCATCCTGCAGCCTGTTGTTCAGCAGTTCCGCCAATGAAAGCCCGGCTGCCTTTCAGTCCCAGTCCAATGAGAGCAGCGGGGTCTGGGCTTGGATCGAGAGTTGGGTTGTTCAATCTGTAAGGAGGACAACAAGCAGAGGCTCTAAGAGTACCGGATGGATGGATGTTGGCGATGGTAACGTTTACATGGCTTTCCCGTTATTAGGTGTTACTAAAGCAGTAACCAGCGTAATTAAGGCCCGGAGTTATTGTAGCCACGTCTCAGTAGCCGGTTGTCTGTGGTGAATGTCACCGGGGAGTTTTTTTTTTTAAATGATTAAGGGCGCAGTTCGCTCGCGAGCTAAGCTGTTAGTTAACGTTAGCGACTAACAACAGCCATTTGTTTAACTTCGATTGTCTTCAGCAAAACGTGTTAGCAGTGCCGCTAATGCTAGCTTTTGCTAAGCCGAAAACACTAATGACATGTACTTGGTACCCAGCAAAACATAATGTGAGTAACTGAGTGCGTTTTTTCAGGTAAAACACAGGAAATAGCTAAGCGGCGCTAACCCAACACTGAGCCGCTGTAGCTAACGGTTAGCCGTGGTAGCTAACTTACTGCCTGCCGTGCAGCCTCAAACCAACAAAGTTGTTGGACGTTCCTGAAGAGTGGCTCTCTGGTGGTTCTTTGTTCTGGCTGAACATGGTGATGGTGGAGTAGCTTAGCCCTGCGTGGAGAGCCAGTCTATCCAAGCCATGCAATGCCGTTTAAAACACATACACAGATTTTCTAACAATAAATATGAGCGTTTTATGGGATTAAAGACGATTAACACAGTGGCTAGAAAAGCTACATATCACGGTTTGTGTTTGCAACCAACTGGAAACCAGTTGCGCCGACTTGATGGTGTTTCGCCATCAACAGTTTGAAGAAGTGGATGATTTACACAAAGAAGAAAAACCAAAAAACAAGGAGTGGTTTAGCACATTAAGCTCTAATACACGATTGCTTAGATGAACTACCTCGTTAAACTGGGAAAGCATCCGCTTTCCATCATGGTTATGGTGGAAATGTAGTCAAGTCTTTCAGAAATTAACCAATAAATCTGTGCAAAATGTTAAAAAAAATTACAAAATAATCTACTGCTGGACCACAAGCAGCAACTATAAAGTTGCCTCAAACTTCACATATATAATGTGGCCTTATAACACAGTTAAATGATTAAAAGTAGAAGGCAGATTTACATTTTATATATATATATATATATATATATATATATATATATACACTAGCAAAACTAGATATCAATCTGATCAATCAAATTAAGCAACTTTAAGTTAAACGTGTAAAAGGTTGGAAAGAACTATATTTTATTTAAACGGCTTATTCTTTATTAGAGGTAATAAAGAATCAGAGTTAATTCAGCAAAAAATGCATAAGGAGTGAAAATATAAAATGCAATAAGTAAGATATTGTTTTTTAAAATTACTACGTGGTTCAACTTTTCCCTCCAAACAAAAAATATCCTTTTAAGACAACAATAATATTAGCTCTGTGGTGTTTTTATGTGCATCTTTAAATGATTAGTCCCACTGTGTACAGCGGTCTGTATACCAGGTTTTTATTCATATTCAGCTTCTCTAGTTAGATAATACTAATAACTCAACAGTTAAGGATATTTATCTGGTGTTTTTTATGCAGTTGTTTGTTTTTGTTTAGCAAACACCTTTTCATTTTTATTTATTTTTATTTTGCACATTGTGTTGCTATTTAATGGCTTTAGCTGATTTTATTTTCGTTTTATTTCTTTTATCAGACTCTTCCTGTTGGTCACGGTGGTAACCATG
>JBAMIG010000003.1:18981896-18993940 GCA_037177335.1 Kiunga ballochi
TTAATGGCTTTAGCTGATTTTATTTTCGTTTTATTTCTTTTATCAGACTCTTCCTGTTGGTCACGGTGGTAACCATGGGCATGGGTTATCCAGCTGATCATTGCTGCTGAGTTATGTTCTGCAGAGGACGTGATATGATGCCACAAATCTGATCAAGTACACTACTTTCACAGTCAGTATACTTTTTTTTTTGCATTCACCCCTTCCGACACAGAGGCGATTGTGTTTATATGCATTCATTTGAATAATTTAAAGTACATTTTAAGCACTTTTTCCTTGTTACATCAGGATGAGTTGCTGCTTGGCGACAGGACGTGCGTCCTATCACTGAGGCCGCATGTGTATCTGGAGAGATGGATCGCTGTAAACACGTGGGGCGTCTTCGTCTGAGCCAAGATCATTCCATCCTCAATCCTCAAAAATGGCACTGTGTGGAGTGCAGCACAACCGATTCAGTGTGGGCCTGCCTCAAATGCTCCCACGTGGCCTGTGGACGTTTCATGGAGGAGCACTCGCTCAAACACTTCCAGGAGTCACAGCACCCACTGGCTATGGAGGTGCGTGAGCTGGATGTCTTCTGCTTTGCCTGTGGAGACTATGTACTCAACGATAATGCAGAGGGAGACCTCAAACTCCTCAGAGGGGCCCTCTCTACTGTACGGAGTCCAGGTAGACGTTCGCTGCGCTCTGCCACTGTGAGAGATTGCACCCCCTGGGTTGGGGAAGGTGGACCACAACCAGCCATGCAGATGGCCTTGCGCCACAGGAGGAAAGCGCTCCTCGGAAAGATGCTTCAGATGTGGATCAGCAAACATCAGGAGCTTCAGAATCAGCGTCAAGAGAAGCTCGAGGAAGCCAGGAGACAAAAGAAGGAAGTGAAAAGGAGGCTCATGGAAGAACTTGGCAGCGTACCTCCCAGGAAGAGTGCACGGCTTCTTTCTCAGGCGCCTCGTTCAACCATCACACTCATTCCTCGCAAATTTCGCGACCCCCCAGAACGCCTACCTCCTCCCCTTCCTCCTCCTCCTCCCAGGAAGCCTTCACTTATCACCTTGTCTCGCAAAGCTCCCCAGAATGGCAGAGCTGCTAAACTAAGGAGATACTATTCCACACATACGGTAACACGACGGAGACTCGCTCCAGGTGTTACTGGCCTGCGTAACTTGGGGAACACATGCTACATGAACTCTATATTGCAAGTGCTGAGTCACCTGCAGAAATTCAGGGAGTGTTTTCTCACTTTGGACCTATGTGAGACCGAGGAGCTGCTGGCCAAGACCAATCACTCCCAAGAGATGAAGGGGGTGACAGGAGGTGTTGTCAGCAGCACGGCTCTGTCAGAAAGCCCTCTCGGACGCATGGGGAGGACAGGCTGTTGGAATTTGCCCGTGGGCAAAAAAGAAAGTGTCCCGCCTGCCCCAAAGACTGCAGAATTGGTCCAGCCCAAGGAGCCTCGCTGCTCCACCCGCCAGCAGATGTCTCTGTGCCATGAGTTGCATACACTTTTCAGGGTCATGTGGTCAGGCCGGTGGTCGTTAGTTTCTCCCTTTGCCATGCTGCACTCCGTGTGGAACCTCATTCCAGCTTTCCGAGGTTACGACCAGCAGGATGCCCAGGAGTTTTTGTGTGAGCTGCTGGACAAGGTGCAGCAGGAGCTGGACACGGAGGGGTCCAAACGCAGGATAGTTATCCCCATCACAAAGAGGAAACTGTCCAAGCAAGTGCTAAAGGTTCTTAATACCATCTTTCATGGGCAGCTACTTAGCCAGGTGAGAGCAAACACAATATTCAGTATTAAATAATACATTTTATTTTATTATTATAGATTAAATGTAATGGATATTTGCTTTAAATATCAGGCTTTTTGTGTGAGTATTGTAATGTAGGCTAAATGTTACACAAACATTTCCATGTGATTTATGTTTTTATGTTATTTTTTGTGATATTTAATCATAAAATCGAGAATGATTACGATATCTTTCCGTGTAATCTGCATTTGTAGGTGACGTGTCTGTCTTGCAAGCACAAGTCCAACACAGTAGAGCCATTCTGGGATTTGTCCTTGGAGTTTCCCGAGCGATATCATAGTACAGACAAAGGCTCAGGCTCCACGGCGTACCAGCGCAGCTGCACCCTCACAGAGATGCTGTCCAAGTTTACAGAGATGGAGGCTCTTGAAGGCAGCATCTACGCCTGTAACCACTGCAACAGTTCGTACAGCATTTACTACAAAACCTTTTTTTTTACACATTACTTTAACTTAACAGAACTGGGTAGGTTGCTCCGATATGATAAATTAACCCCTAATTTCCACCAGATGCATTTGTGTCGTGTTCTGCCTCTGCACTAGTTTTGTTCCCACGTCCACACAGAAATTCATGCTGGGAGTCGTATCGCTGCAGAGCAGGTGGGGTTATGCAGAATGACCCTATGAGATCACGAAATCACACTTCTTTTAATAGGTATATGGCTTAAAGGAGATCTCAGGTTTGTTCAGAGGAAACTCTGCTGTATTTACTGTTTCAGTAAATGGCTGCATCTTTAGTAAATTCTTTCTTCTTTTCGTCACACCCAGCTTTCCTCTCGATGGCCATGCGGTTCTATTTAACACGCACCTGCTAGGAGAACTATGCAACCCTCCTCCTTTAGCACCTGAAACCGTTAGCATTAGCAGCTTCCACCAACAAAGATTTGTTTTTAATGCAAAGTTACTTCTTTTACTAAAGTATTTGTTGTGTAAAACACATTTTTTCTTATTGGGAATAAAAGAGCGAGGTAGAGCTCCTTTAACGGCTCTTTACAGACCGCTTCCCTGACTGAATGGGCGGTATGCGTATAAAAGAAAGTAACTCATAACATCTAGCTAATACCGTCTTTATTTTGTTGTTGTTTTTGTAAAAACAACAATCTGTGAAGTCACGGGAAGTCTTGTGATTCTCCACTTCCACGTTGAACGTCTTGTTGTCCACAATAAAGCAAAAATCCGACTGACACACACCATGATGGCCGACGTCTGACCGAGTGTCACAGGTTTAAGAAATAACGTTTTACAACCATCGCATATCTGCATGGGGACATCCATCCACTTTCCATACTGCTCTGTCCAATTCAGGGTCGCAGGTAGCTGGAGCCTATTGCAGCATTCATCAGATGAGAGGCGGGTACACACTGGATAAGTTGCCAATCCATCACAGAGACAGGAACAGCTAAACAACCAGGCTCACACACATTCACTCCTAAGGACAATTTCACATGATCATTCTACCTAATATGCATGTTTTTGTATGGTGGGAGGAAGGTGGGGTCCCTGCCGAGAGCCCACTCATGTAAACTGGTCTTAATAGTAATAAATATATGTGTTTATTTCCTGACATGAGCTGATTTTAGATGATAGATAGTAATAGAATTGATTCATCTAGAAAACATAAATTTATTTAGTAAGATAGTAAAGTAGTGATAAAAGAAACAGTTTTTGTGTATTAACCAAAAGCAATCTTCCATTTTTGTTCTGATAAGATTTAAAGCACGTTTTAGTTTGTCACAGTTTATCAGTGTAGCAAGTTTTGTCCCATGTTAATAAGAAAAGCAGCATTTCAGGACAGGATGCAGCAGCGTTATCTGTAATTATGTTCATGATTAAATCTTAATATTACCATCATAAATTAAATCAGCCTCACTGGATTTGGTTTGATCCAAGTTATTTTCATTATACCTGACTGTAATTTATCATTTTAAAAGATAAGGTTATTGATATGCTACAAATAACAGCCTTTATTGTTAATGGAGTTGGTTGTAGAGACGATTTTTAGGATACTGGACACATCAATCATATCAGGATCACAGCTGTGCGTGTAAATACACTCACTGAATGCAGAACATGCTGCTTTTTTATATAGAATAACATGATTAAAGGTGTTATTTTAAATGCTTCGTTGTTGTTTTGTATCTGTAGGTTAGAGGATCAGAGGCGATACTTAGTAAAACCAGTGAAATCTCATTGGAAAGAGTAAATCTGCTGTTTCAGTGATGTGGAAAATAACGATGGATGTTTCTGCTAAAGCTATGAAAACTGTTTGCACAGCTTGACCATTTCAGGTCAATCACTTCTGACTAAAACAAATTAGTATTGCACTTTTTAAAGAAATGAATGAATCCTATGTGGATTGTCAGCATCTTGTTGCTTCTTTTTGTTGCAGAGAGAAGACGGAAATCGTCCCACAAACCTTTAGTTCTGTCAGAAGCACGAAAGCAGCTTCTGATCTACCGCTTACCTCAAGTCCTACGGCTGCACCTCAAGCGCTTCAGGCGAGTCTCTGCACACGCTGCACTTTCAATCTGCGGTTCTGCATTTGTTCATGTTTTTTCTGATGAATTTAAGACATTAAGAGCACGGCAGTGTTTTATTTTCATCATGATTCTTGTGAGTTCGTGTGTCACTAACTACTTCCTGTTGGACAGCAGATGGTCGGGGCGGAACCATAGAGAGAAAATCGGCGTCCATGTTGCCTTTGATCAAGTTCTCAACATCAAACCGTACTGCTGCACAGACTCTGAGCACTCTGTGCACAGAGGAGGCTACACCTACGATCTGTCTGCTGTGGTTATGCATCATGGTAAAGGCTTCGGCTCAGGGCACTACACCGCATACTGCTACAACACAGAAGGAGGTGAGGAAGATGCTGGATCTGTTTCACATCAGCTTGTGATTTACTCTCAGGCTGTTAACATCTTTTTGTCTCATCGCCTTCAGGTTTCTGGGTCCACTGTAACGACTCTGAGATGAAGGTTTGCAGTGTGGAGGAAGTGTGCAACACTCAGGCCTACATTCTCTTCTATACCCAGAGGTCCGCTTAGGTATCTCTCTCGCTGTGATGTTGATTTGTACTAAACAACCAAGGCTGGATTTATGAAAATGTTTTCCCAGATGTCATCAGTTTAAAGGGAAATGGGGGGGAAGTGGGGCGATAGCGACAGTAGTGATTCACAGAGAAAAATTTAGCATTGTGATCAGATAAAGAGGATGATGAAGGTTAGTTTTGCCATGTTAAATAGAAGGCAAACCTGAAAAACGGCTGATTGTTACTAAAATAAATGAAAAACCTTTTCATAAAAGATGCCGCAGGTTTGTCTGCCTGTGGGACCAGCTCTTTGGTTAATGGCCTGAAGACTGGAAGCAGGTCCGGCTCTGTCCTGCTGAACACCAAGTTGTATGACCATGTTTCTAAACAACAATCGGACTCGTGTCTGTTGAGTCTGGAAACAACCAGGCGCTCTCCGGAGACCGCATTTTAGCATTGAAAGGCAACACGGACTCTGGAGTTTGAAGCTTTGTCACTGTAACGTTGATGCTGTGCATTTCATATGGAGCTGTACGTCCGATCTCAGTGCACTAAATATTAGAACGGTACTGAACTTCATAGGTCCACAAAGAATCTAGTAATCCGACTGAAATCCAAAGTCCGTGTTACCTCCTGTTGAGCTTTTTTTCATTATTGTGAAACGTCAGTTACGGAAACTTTCCACACTCATCCCGTGTCATTCGTATCTCATCTTTTCCTCTCTTCAGATGTACTGCTGTGACTGGATACTGTGTCTTAGGCTCAAAACTCTCAGTGAAAATAAATAGCTTTTATTTTTTGCTTTGTTTTGTAGTCATTCTGTTTCAGTTTCATGAACGGAGGCAAAAAGACTCCAGATTGATGGTGAGTGATCGGAAAGCTGCACTTTTACGGAGGAGCTGTTGGTCCTACTGTACGTTTGGTTCCTGTAACTTCTTGAAATGGCAGCTCCTCCAGTGGTTTAACTCTGAGTTGAGGTCAGAGACACTGCACCTGAGATGAGAAGTAGTTTTAAAACGAAAGCAGGGGGTGATGCTGAAGAATGTGTTTTTGGGAGATTGGGAGTACCCATTTTAAGTTAAGCACCTAAAAGCAATATATTGTACATTTTTCATCTTGACAGGAAATGAAATCAGGAATTCTTCTGCTTGTTATACAATGTTTTTTTTCTACTCTGCTGTTTCTATCGAGGTCTTTAGAATTTGCTAGGTAAACAAGAAAACTGTTGTGTTTGATACGAGTCAAATGCAAAATACATTTGTGAACTCTGTGAAAGTCAGAACAATCTAATGACGATGAATGTCTTACTTTTTAGAGGTCAGGTGTGGCCATGCCACTGGCTCTGATCACCTTGAGTTCTGTATTGTACTGTAAGAATACCTGTCATAAATGTATCGTTCGTATGGGTTTTGCCTGACGGTAATTATTAAAAAGACAACAAACACATTTGAAATAACCTAAATGTTGTTTTCATTTTTGAGTCACAGTTTCTTTCATTCATGTGTTTATTAAGGAAAAATGGGCAGAAACATCCCATTTTTTTTATCTGAAAGCTCTATTTGACCCATATTATTATTTATTTATCACCAGGTAATAGATTAAACTAGTGTAACCTTCTGTATTCAGCAGGATGCAGGAGACCAGTTTGAGTAAAGTTTCTGCCATAAAGTGATGCAAAATGTCAGAAACTGCGCATCACGTGCAACATCCGGCCACAAGGCATTTAAATAAAGAGCAATATGAGCATTTTTACACATTCAGCATGACGGTTAAGTCATCTGCAGGATTAGCATGTGTGACAACAGTTTAACACAGACCTGATTTTAATTTTGCACCTAAATATAAAGTAATCTGATCAAACAGATGCTGCTGATAACGTGGAAATTAACATAACTGCTACAGTGAAAACATTAATGCAGCAGCTGATGTTTACAGTAGTGTTTTGTCGTGTTGTGTTTGTAGCTGCTGTACTGTTTGAGAAAAGGCGGCAGGACCTCTGCAGCCTTACAGCAGTAAGGTTGCGGGTTCCAGCCTGGTTCAGACCGCCTCCTCTCTTTGTGCATGTTCTTCCTCTCACCATCCAGAGACATGCATACTAGGTTGATTGGTCATTTAAAACTGTCCTCTGGAGTGAATGTGTGAGATGTCTGTCTCTGTGATGGACTGGCAGCCTGTTCACGGTGTACCCTGCTTCTCGCCTAATGATGGCTGCAAGAGGCTCCAGTTACCCATTACCCCTCACTGGATTAAGTGCTACAGATAATAGATGGACGCATGCTATCACTAAATCCTCTGCAGCTTTTTATGCCTGATTGATGATGATGTTTTTCCTATTGTGCAACTCAACGGTTGCTCTCACTCATGATTTAATTATGAGGCATAAAATAAATTCATTTGCAGTTAATAAAGCCTTTATCTGCTGCTTATAGATGTTTGTTAGTGAGCCAGATTAAAGGGGCTTTGCCAGGGATGTGTTGCTCACTTACCCCACGCACCAAAGCTCCATCTAGCTCCACACAGCAGCACAGGTCTGAGTATCAGCCACCCCCACACCCTCTTGGGCTTCAGTGTGCTGGAAAAAATCTTCCCAAAATCATTTCTGTCAAAAAACATATTTTAAAATTGATGATAAAAATGAAGTCAGTCTAATATATTAAATAATTTATTTCTTACATTGTTTAATAAAACAGCAATGATGTTTTTATTCTTTTTGCAAACTTGATATAAACCTTGACATGCCTGATAATCTGCGTGGATAGCGCTTATTTTTACAATAGTGGTTATGAAATAGCATTTATTAACCTTTTTTTCCCCCTGTTACACAGTCAGATAACTGAATTTGACTTCTTTTTTCATTTAATTATAAGAAAGTACACACTGTAAGGAAAAAAAAAAAGCCTAAAAGCACAGCTTCAACACCAGAACAGGTTGTGAAATGAGCCAGGAATGATGCTGAGTGGAGATGCAACATGTCCGGACAACAGAATGGCATTTTTGTCTTCAATGAAATGTTACCTCATGCCAACTAGATGCATCTCAGTGCACATATGAGGACATGCTTGAATACATAACATTTATGAAAAGCTTTCCCTCCAGATATGCTGATAGCTTCAACATGAAGATTACTGCCAACATGATCAAAATTTTTACAGTTGTCAGTGTTTGCATGACGTTTTTAGTAAATAATTAGAAAAAGACCATCCAAGGAATTTTTGCAAGATGCTCAGTTTATGGTGATGGCAATGATTGGTTATCCATAGTGGTATATCTAAGTGAGATGTGGTGACGTCTTGTTCTGTTTTGTTTCCTATTTAAACACTCCCTGTAAGTCCGATCTTCTCTCATCTTTGATAAAAAGTGCCATGTTTTGTCCTCAAGCTCCACCTGCAAAGTCCAAAAGAACAGAAGCAGCAAGCTTTAATCCGTTTCAGTCTCGACGTTTTTTTCATGAGTGAAAAAAAAACTGTTCAGTCTCTGCAGGAGCTTCCCAGCTTTATTTAGCTGGGCAGCAACCACACCTCCACAAAATCCCACTGCTTCCACAAGATGAACAGTAGCAACATCAGCAGCACCGTGGCAGCAACCCGGGTTCTCGTCTTCATCAGGGGAGTGATGAAGTTGGCTAAAGTGGAAACAAAGACCAGCAGCACAGCCATGAGAGCCAGGATGACGTTGATGAGTTTTCCCAGTAGAGCTCGAGCATTGGCATTCTCCACTCCCTCCAACTGCACCACCTGCTGCTGCTGCTGCTGCAGCTCCAGTTTAGTGATGCGGGTCAAGCACGACTCCACTGCTTCCTGCAGGATCAAGCCCGAAAAACCCACAAAGAAAGACACCACACTGTGAGCATTTTGGTCTCCATCGCAACATCTGTTACAAGTCCTGAGGACCCCATTTCTCCTTTGTATTTTTTGTGTATGGGAGCAGTTTTCTGCCAAAATTAGATTATAAATGTATTTATTCATTTTTATCTTTCTGGTCTGAAATCAGGTTCTACCAGAAAATGATGAAGGGCTACATTTCAGTGGGTCTTAGTGCTGGAGTCACTGTAAAATAGTAGTGAATTACTTCAAAATAATTCCTTTCTGATACATTACAGAACTTTTTTAGTGAAGCGCCTCCTAACGATGCTTTATTTTTTTGCATCCTACTTGTACTCTGAGCGCTCTCCGACCCATAAAAATCTGCCTGATGTTGCCTTGCGTGTATATATCCAGGGTATGATGTATGACACGGTGAACAAATCGAATCTAGCATCCCATAAGACAAAGTTGTAAAGTGTAGTTCTCAGCTTTTGGATGGTGATAATTTGTGAAATGTGCAAATTAAATAGTCGCTGTTCCATCGAAAGGTTTTAAGCTGGGAAAGTTATAAAGTGTCATTAAAGCTACAGTGTGTAAGAATTACTGACATCTAGCAGTAAAGAAAATTTGACTTCATAATACAAGCATGCTTGTGAAATAATAGTAATAATCAGTAGGCAAAACTCTTCCAGGGTTTAACAATAAACCAAAGGATAGTTAAAACATAACAGTTATTTTATTAAATTGATCAGATATCAACGGAAACAGCTTTTAATTAAGACATTTTCTGTCCTCTGATTTCTGTCATTTGATTTTTTTTACACATCGTAGCTTTAAAAGGATGCACCTCGTAACCCAAGCTAGCTAGCTAGCTAGCTTCCTTTCTCATGTTTACATGTTGGTTTATACCCAGTCAGGGCCTTCCTCATTATAATTTTCCATATTTGGTTCTTGAAAGGATTTTATCTGTTATCTGAAATGTTTCAGGTATTCAGGTATGACTACCTGGTGGGATTTTTATGCTTACAAGCTGTTGAAATATGGTCACATATGTCCTGAGCCACCTGACTCGTCAGCAAATCTGACTTACTTCAGGGTCCAAATTAAAAAATGAAGCTCTAAGCCTTAAAACATTTAAAGCCTGCTCTATTCTCTGATTCAGACCAATCCAGTGAGTAAGAAAACCCTCAAATGATTAATAGAGAAACAACCTCAGAGCCTTTTTGTATTATTCTCACAGATAAATATTTGACAAGGTTTTAAAATGCACTTAAACTGGACTGATTATACCTGAATGTCCCTTGCTCTCTCATAGGACTGGTAGGCCACCTTTTCCTCCATGCTAGCAAGCTCCTGTTTCAGATTGGTCATCTCGTTCTGGTGCAGCTCGGTCAAATCGTTCAGCTGCTCCTCCAGTCGCTCATACCTGAACAACACATAAAAGAGGAACATTTCAGATCAAGCCTTATCTGTAAACATTGTACTTATGATGTATAGCACATAGATTCAGTTCCTGTGCCATACATCAGTCCAGAGGGTTTTTCCATTTGATTACAAGAAGTGAAATGACCAGTGAATGCACTGGGTGGCATCCCATTATCCCTGCACTATTGCTGACTTGCCATATAAGCTGGAAGTCATCCACAACAAATGCACTGCTCAATAAAAACATCATGCTCTTCAGAGAAATAATCTTTGGTTTTAAGCGTAAGTGCACATGAGTGCATGGTTTAAAAGATTTACATCTTCTGTAGGAACAAGTTGATGCTTAAATCATCAGATAGTGTGGGGATGAAGTGAGACCTGTGAAAGTTTGACCCAAATAAATGTAAATAAATGACAAAAAGGCTCCTTTTTTAATCAGAAAACATCTTGATGAGGATAGAAATGATCAGACAGTTGTAGGTATGATGCGATGCAGGTGGTGTGGGGCTGTGTTTTGGCATTTCTACCTGTATCGCTCTTCTTGCAGACATTGTGTCATGTAGGAGTAGTCACTCTGCAGCTGGCCCTTCATGTCCTCAATGGCGTCCTCCATGTGTGTCTGGCTGGCTTTGATCTCTTGCAAACCCTCAAGCAAAGAGTCCCAGGAGCTGTGGATGGGATGGTGGTGGTGATGGTGCCCGTCTAGTCGGGGACTCCCCATTGTAGGTCCTAACATCCCCCCTCCTCCTCCAGCCCCACCAGAATTACTGCCTGCTCCAGAGCCGGATGTTGCACTGGAGCACTCGTCGTCGCTGCCGTACTTTGGACTTGAAACCAAAGTGGCACTTCCACTCAGGGCCCGGGGCGTGGGTGTGTCCTCAGAATGACCCCCAACTCCGTCCTCGAGCGTGTCCTTCAGGTGAGCAATGTTATCAGCGCTACCAAACTTATTTCTGATGAGACTGGCAAACTCTCTTGGCTTAGAGACCACGGCCGTGTGGGTGAGGGCTGATACTCCACCTTTGACCCCTTCAACCACTCCACCTCCAAAACCACTTATCCCAGCACGAACGTTGGCTCCCACGTCTTTTAGTCCCTGCTGCATGTCCCGCAGGACATCTTTGGGCTGCCGGGCTGGTCCGTTCTGAAGAGAGGGAAGAGAAATGAGGAAGCAGAGGATCTCAAAGGTAGGAGAGAGGTGATTAGGTTAAAGGAAGATGAGGAAAGCAGGCTCTGTAGAGAGTTAGGTGAGACACAGGATGATGCATTGGTATAATGCCACGACAGGAAGATGACATGTCTCCTTCTTACCTGCTCGATCTCTTTTAGCTTCTTGTGATAGTGCTCTAATTTTTTGTGCAAGTGTGCAATGGTCTGCGCTGACTTCTGGTTTTTCTTCTCAAACACCTGCTTGATTCTGGACGCCTGCTGTTTGTCTGCATTGTGAGCCAGCTTCAGGTACTCGGCCACATTGTCATCACGGGCCTCCTGCTCCACGCGAATCTGCTCCGTCACCTTCAGGATCTTCTGCTGCAGATGTTCCAGAGCGGCACGCGTCCGCTGTGGCTCCCCGGCCGCTGAACCCTCCGCTCCCCCGGCCACGACCCCGGACGATGATGCGCCGTCCACACTGATGTTGCTGTCAGAACCACCATGGCTGGTGGTGGAAGGTAGGCCTAAAGTTGCCACCTCGCTCTTATCCAGCTGAAGGGAGAAGAGAGAGTGTAAAATTATATATATATATATATATATAATGATCTCCCTTTTTCTGATATTTAGCGCATTTTTTTACACACATGTACCGACATAAAAATATTATTTAACCTAAATATTAAATCTAAATGCCTAAATATAAATATGAAATGCCTGTAAATAGATAGATAAATAAAATAAATAAACAAATATGAATGCAAAATAATAAATCTAAATCCCTTTAAATAAAATAAAATAAAATAAAATAAAATAAAATAAAATAAAA
>JBAMIG010000003.1:19004151-19021738 GCA_037177335.1 Kiunga ballochi
AAAATATCAATGTAACTCTAATGGCCGCAGAGAGGAATCAGCAGTGTCTGGGAAGAGGTCATTATAGACATCCGGGAAGGATCAATCGGGATAATCAATCCCACCTCGATTATTCAGCAGCAGCTCTGGAGATGTCAATGAAACTGGAAATCTGTAAAGTTTGTTGTAGCTGATTTTAGACAGACTAACTATAAAATGTGCCCTAAAAGCTTGAGTATTAAAACAGCTCATATTTAACACAAAGATAAATAAATATGAGCACAAAACAAGAAAAACAAGTTATGATTTGCCATCTGAGTCTGGTCTCATTGCAGGAGTGAGATACTACATGGTAATAATGGTCTTTTATCTCTGACAAAATCACCAATAGGATTTATGTTAATTTGAAGTTGTTGTTTTTTTTAATTATTATTATTTGACATTTTAGTCATTTATTTTATTTAAATTTAGCCCATGTGTTTTGTTTTCTTGTTACAGATAGTAATTTACCTGAGATCAAACTTTTGATTCAGACATTTAACATCTACAATCTCTCTCAGATATTTTATTTAAAGTTTTTTTAAGCAGTTTCAATTGGGTTTAGGTTCTGCTTCATTTGCAAAAATGATTCTTTAAAAATTACTTTTTAATAAGTGTTTTATTAAATATTTTTCATTCATAATAAAAATGTCTGTTTCCTTTTCCCTCCCACTGTACCATAACAGTGGTCCTGCCGGGAAAAAGTCAGAAAAGGTTATAAAAAAAATAAAATAAAATAAAGTCTCCGGATATGACGTCAGCTGGAGGGCCGGACGGGGCGCTGCAGGGAGGAGAGATTCAAGCTGTGGCGGGAGTTCGCTCACGCACGAGCTGCATAGGAACCCGAAAATGTATGTGCCATAGAAAATTACCCTGCCCAGTTTACTACTGCTGCACGTGAGACTGGCGCTCGTGTCCTCCAGTCAAACTGGGCTGCCACTGTTTAACGGACTCACCCAGCACATAAACAAGTATAAAAAATAACCCAGAATGTGTTGTTAAAGACGGCTTTCATTCATTGTTTGCGAACATTTTTTACATTATGTCTCTTAAACTATTCCAATAACACATTAATATTAAGAATCATATCTGTCATAGAACCTGCATTTTTTTTAAAGTCAAACTTCAATATAGTTTTGTCCAAAAGGATTAAAAGTGACTATCTTTGTGCTACTTATGCATGAAAAGTGCTTTATAAATTAGATTTATTGAGTGATAGTAGCCTATACATATTCTAATGACAATTCTAAGTTTATGCCAGTCTGAAACTAAATCAAACTGAAAAATGACCCCCAAGTTAAATGTTAATTTTACTTACAATTTGATTCAAATGAAGTTCTGGTCCAGTTGTCCTCCTTATGTCCAGTTTAAGGCTTCTTCTCTGCTTCCTGTTGGTTGTGATTTCACAGCAGTCGTGACTGAATAAACCCTGAGGCTGCTGTTATTTTATTTAACCCTCTGGATCAAATTGCCTATAAGTGAAGCCACAAATTAACGTCCCTGATAAATTCCCCAACTATTCTCACAGCCATGCTCACGGGTAAACTTTTATGAACTCCGGTGGGCGGGGACCCTTCGCTCCCGTGAGGGGGCGGGGTCAGCGGGCGTCACACGCGGACTTGACCCAGTAAACACACGTGAAGCTTTGGCTCCTGGAGTGGAGAAAATTCCAGCTCCCCTTCCCATCTCCTCTTTGCCTCCCACCTCGCCTGCAGTTCCTCAGCACACACATTTCTGTTTCCTGCACACACACATTCACACACGAGCACAAGAGGAAATATTTGGTCTATTTCTTAAATATTCTGTCCTAATTTTCTATATTTTTTAATCCAACCTTTTCCAGGCTATGTAAAATATCCAAAATGTTTCCTCAGGTCTCAGAGTAAATGCCATCAAAACAAAAGTGGTTCAGGCCTTCAGTAGGCTAAGTTAGTCTGGTATCATAGTGTGACTTGGTCCAAAATATAGATAGTCTCATCCAACCACGGTTTGACTGGGACAGTTTTTGCAGTTGCAAAATCCATATTGCCTGTTTGGACTGAGGATTAGTGCTCTGATATTCATTGTATTACATATGCAAACCACATGAAAACATGTCTTTTTAAAACATTATCCTCAATATAAATCTTATGAGGTCATTATATTAGATGAGGCCTTTGGATTAAAACATTAAACAAAACAGACCAAGTTATATTCTCAAATGGATTAATTTTTTACAAAACCACAGAACCTCGGCCACGGTTACCTGGCTTCAACAACAAGGTTGCTCCGCCCACTCTTGTCAATGGGGCCAGGTGTATTCACTCCAGCACTTAGTCAACCACACTCCCCAGTATGCCCTTCAGCCTATTTCCCAGAATAAAAGCCCCAACTGTAGGATGTGGTCTACAAAGGCCCAACTGGTCTGAAAGCACAGAACACCAGAGAAACACGTGTACTTAGAAGCTGCTCACAAAATGGTAACTGTTCAGCGTGAACATAGTTAATGAAGTGTCTGGGACAGCATGTGGTTTACATATGAACCTCTGTTTGCTGCAGAAAAAACTGTATTCGGCTGTGAGGAGCGTGGAGAGGCTCTGCAGTCCCAGTTAAATGGTTTTATTCTTAATGGGCTTCATTTTATTTAGGCTCTCACTCTGCAATAACTCAGAAACCAAACCTGCTGAGACTTGCATGAATAGCCTATTGGTTATTTATTTATCTAAGGAGCTCTGCTCTTTTCAGCTTTATCTCCACACACGTTATCTAATACTGACAGGATACAGTTACAAACTGAGTACACCCGTGTTTACATTAATAACACCTTAAAAGCTTATTTATAACTATAAGCTGGAACTAATACGACACATTTAAAGGAAGGAATTAGTATAAATTGTGGAAAAATGAGACAATGAGTGTGCGTCAGAGCAGATGCTCGCCCTGTCCCGTTTCCATCCGAGTCTACACTTCAGCAAATCCTGCAGACTTCACCAAAGCTTATTACCCACAATTTCCTGCTGCATGTGACAAAATGGGAATTTTCCAGTGCATCCCAGCAGCTTGCGTTACACTTACCGTTTAAATGAACTCCGGTGCAGCAATGAGAATCCGGCATACAATCCTCTTTTGGCGGCTCTGCTGCTTGCTTATGTGCACTTCTACGAGGTGCATACTTCATAGAGGACCACAGGGTGTAGTGTGGATACTGGGACAAGGCCATAATGCTGAGCTCCTGTGTTCACCACCAGTATCCAGAAAATCTCTGTATTCAGCATCGTTTGGAACACAAACAAACATTTATCTGAGAATATTTAGTCTAATTGTAATTCATGTCTACATTTGTACAAGAAAGCAGCTTTAGGTGTTTCTGGCAAAATGTCAGAATCTATTCTGTGTATTGAGACTCATTCAACTGATTTTGTTCTTATTTTGATGTAAAAGTAAAGAAAATATGCTTCCAGAGCAGAAATCCTCACATGAAATGACAAAATATCTTCTTATTGACCAGCAGCTGGCATGTAAACGCCCTTTTTGTTTACATTTTAGTATCTCTAAGCCCCATTCATTCAGGAAGATGTCTAGAGGAGTCTTCTTGGAGCTGAATTAAAGAAAAAACAATGTAATAATAAAGTGATTTGCAACACCCTCAAACAAAAGTTATTTATAGACTTTAACATTCCAGAGAGGGTGGGTTGGCTATACCACATTACCCCTAATAAAGATATTCATAAATATAAAAAATGGCCAGTATCTCCCAAAGTAAAAGAAACACAATTCAAAATAATCAATAACTACTACCCGGCTGCCATGACGCTCAAGAAACGTTTTAAACTAGTAGAACCTTGTATTTTCTGTGGAGAAGACAGTGAGACAATTGAACATCTTTTCTTTTCTTGTCCTTGTTCCACAAAATTCTGGAAAGAAGCTATTACCTGGTTTAACATAAACCATAACATTCAGCTAGAACCTATCCAAACATTGATTTATGTAGAAGATATTCCTCACTATTACCATACACTTGTGAATATAGTTTTCATTTTGGGTAAATACCACATCCACTGCAAAAAATGGAAAAACTGTTTGCCATCTGCTATTGGTTTTAAAAATGAGCTAAAACATTATTTTAAATGTCTAAAACTTTTGTCTGATAAAAATGATGTTATAGGTAACTTACTCAATGTCACCAAAGATTCTCTACTGCTCTAATTGTATTATTCTAGACCCTTAGTCCTTACTGTTAGTCAAATAAGACGAGCCCCTTCGATGTGTTGTTTGCTTTTTTTTGTCTGTCTATTAAGTCTCTTCACTTGTGAACCTATGTCTATGTATATATTCTCGTTTTACATTGAAAGTTCCCTACGAGACATTGTAAATGACTGTCTGTAAATAAAGTTTGTTAAAAAAAAATCTAGAGGAGTCTTCCGGGTTGATTTGAAATCACGTGACCTCCTCCGACAAGCCGCATCTCTGTGATATTTACACTATGTCCGCCGCTCCGTGGGCGCCAAACACGGACACCAGGTTACATAACAGTGTGTGGAAGTACTGCACATTTCTCCACGTATTCCCGCAGTTGCTTGACTGTGGGACCTGCGTGAGTCATTGCTGTGATGATGTCACGCGAGGAGCTTAACTCATGGAAAAGCGCGCGCAGATTTGACTGCATTCACGCGGACATTAGCGTGAACAGAACGACGTGAGTCTTTATAATGGGTGGGACCAATGTGTGGTGGGATGTGGCCAGTGGGACAGTGGTAGGTGTGTGGGAACCAGTATGGACTTGTTAAAATGAAAGTTTTTATTAGAATTTTAGTGAAGAGCTTTAATAAGTGATTTTTACAGTTGTCAATATTACAGTACAGTAGCTTTATCAATAAACTTCCTTATTTGGACAGTTTATGTGAACTGTTGAAAGGTTTAACTATATTACAAAACCAGAACCATGTACAGTTCAAATAAAAGAGGAGTTTAGAGTATAAATACTGCCATAATAATGCCTTCTACAGTGACGAAGGGGAAGATGTCTTTCAAAATTAAGCATTAAGTTTTATTTAATTTACTTCAAAGTTTTACTTATTTTTTTACTGACTTGCTAAACATCCAGTGACAAGTTATTCAGATTTTATTTTCACAAATCTCCCTTTTAACAGGAAGGCAAAGCCTCTGGCTGAACCTGTCTGGAATTTCCTTCCTTCAGCAGTTTTGCCGGTTATTTTTGTGGATACTTAGGGTGTTCAGTCAAGATGCTCCCATCAGTCTCTTTTCCTTTATGAGCAGGATTCTTTGCACTAGTGCTAGTACTGTCTATATGGTCCTTTTATCACCATTTTGAATGAAGCTGAATTAACTTATTATTTTTGGAAAAACTTTCCAAAATTAATTTATCACATCACCTTTGACGAGTCACTCTCCAGTCAGGTTTTCAGTTTAACCAGTGTTTCCACTATGTGATCAGGTGTTATATCATCTACTAGATTTTCTATTTCTTGAGACTTCCATCAACGGATATATCAATTACTACAACTTTTCTCTTTCTCCCTCTCTCTCTCTCTCTCTCTCTCTATATATATATATATATATCATTGGGATCCTGGAAGTAATGTCTCAGTTGTAAATATTTAATTCCTGTTCACAAGGTCATTTAAACTTATGTGCAAAGTTAGCAAGTGATATTTGCACCCATTCTACATTTTAATAGCCTTTCCTTACATATTCACAGCATTGCTTACGAAGCTTAACATTTTTGAGTGTGAGATTTAAGTTGAGTCCTGTCTTTGAGAAATTTAAGGAGTACCCTCTCGTGGGAAAAAAAAGAGGACTTTTGTACTGAGCTCAAAACAAATTGAAAGGGAAATAAATACAAATAGATCAGAATAAAATTTAACCAACCTGTTTTCTTTATTTGAGATATCAGTTCACATAGTATCAAACAAAAGAAACAATGAAAAAAACTCAATGACAAAAAAAGGACTGCTGTTCAAACCATTTCTTCCTTTTAAACATCACAGCCAGTTCGGCAGTGGTGGTGGTGGTGGAACCAAAAAAAACCGTGAACAGACAAATTAAACTAGCTGACAGAGAAAGGGCTGGCTCTACGCACAACAAAAGGCTGGGACCTCTTACGTTTACTAATCCTTTCTTCAGGGAGGGGAAAAAAACATTTACGCTGTAAAAATTAGGAACTACTAGAACAACGCCAACCTACACAGTACATTCATCAACGAAACCAAAGATGAACTCTGGAATGAAGAGCGAGACAACTGTGACAAAACAGACCATGCTCAGCCGATGATGCATTACAACTTTAGAAAGCCATTTAATGCATTTAGAAACAAACCCTGAAAGGGGAATGGGAAGGACACTAAAATATGTTTAAAAAAAGGAAAAAAAAAAAAAAAAAAAAGGACAAAATGACCAGATGGCCATGCTGAAGTCCATCAAATGAAATGGTGGAGCCTTTACAAATGTTCGTCATCAGCCCCTTTCACACCTGACAGATCGTCTTCTACTTTCTGTCGTTAGACCTGGAGCGGCTGTGAAGCGGGAAAGAATGGAAAACGTTAAAGCCAGCGGGAATTAATGCACCTAAGACGCCATAATAGTACACAAAAACATAACACAGCAGATAACTGATGGAAAAAAATACAAAAACACATCAGAGAGAAAACTAAAAGTTATTTTTCTAGATCAGTTTTACTGTCTGCAGATGCTTCAACATGTTCATACCTCCTTGACCGAGAAAAGGACCTAGAAGGTTTGTGGTTCCTGTCCCGAGAGAGGGACCTCTCTCTCCTCCTGTCTCTGGAGAAAGACCTAAATAAAAAATAAAAAAAATCTCATTACCTTAAAAAGGACAAAAAAAACAAAATGTACAAATTCCAAATTTAATCAGGGAAGATAATCCTGTGTATTAGGCCCTGCAACCAGAACCCTCCATCTACAATACAACTGCATTCTGCACTTTTACCCCAGTGTACCAAAACTAGCCATCAGAAGTTATTTACTTATAAACATAATAAAGATGTTTTGAGGGTTGATAGTTTCCGCGTTTTAGTGCAGAATATTTAATATCCTAGGTGCAGAATATGGACGTACCTGCTTCGGCTGCGGCTGAAGCTCCGCCTGCGTGGGGATCTGAGCAAGGGAAATGCAATAGTTAGGAATAAATACAGTCATACCCATCACATCGTTTAACTCCTCTTACACTGGGCTACCTCAGCACAGCCTTTTGCTTATTTCAGTCTCGTGAACTGGCAATAACACTGTATTGTTCCAGCGAAACAATTATCTGAGTAATAGTCACTGGCAGCAAACTTAGCACATAAAGATGGCAGATGCTCAGGAAACCCCACTCACACCTATCCCACAGTACAAGGCACAACTTTTAGTTAAGTCACAAGTGGGAATTTCATCCTTGTTTATAAATCGAAATTTCAAAATCAATTCTAAGACTAAAGATGGGTCCCCCTCACTCAGAAAAATCAAACATTGCACTGTGGACTGGCCCATGTGTGTGTGTGAAATTAAAACATACAGGGGCCACCATCTGTATGAAACCGGTCAACTGCACTTTCATGGATAACATAAAATAAAGGCATGTAAGGCCACTATTTTAAGGAATAAGTCTTGGAAAAACAACCAGATAAATCTCATTCAACGAGAAAAATCTCATTTGAGAAGAGTTTGGATGTGATCTGACCTCATAAATCTGCTCAGAGCCCCAAACATACCAGAATATTATCTATCATGTCAAAACATCTGGAAACATGAAGCTCCAGATATCTCATATTGGACCATTCCCCTGTGATATAAGGACTACAGTAATGATGGATGACAAACCTATGATTTAAATGTTAAAGAATGCCCTTTTCAAACCAGATGTCTCTTCACTTTCAAAACTGTAATCAGCAGTGTACTGAATGAAGCAGGAAAACTTACTAGTATTTTTGGATTTCAACAAGCTAGTTATGACGAAAGGGAGGCAGACTGGCGGCCGGGTAGGTAGAATTGGTTGAATAGGACTGGCCAGATGCTGCAAGGTGATTAGGTGGCAGGCAGATGGGGGCTGGTTGTGGCTTTTTTCCTGCTTTAATTGGTAAGCTGAAGGCTGTTGCTGGTAGGTTGTAGACATTTGGAAACGTAATACGCTGATTGGTCGGGAATGTGAGGTGGGCCGCTGCCGTTTGGTTTAAGGTTGAAGGAGGAGGAAGATGAGAACGGCATGCTGAGGAACCAATGGGCTGATGCAACCTGACGACTGGCCATGCCTGGGTCATGTGACAGCACCAGCCAAGCTGATTGGGGCACGATGATCAGCAGTCACATGATGCTGAAAGAAGACTAGTTGACTGACTCAGAGGGTGGTGAGAAGAGGCATGGTGGTGGCTCTGCAACGGGTTTCATTCTTATTAATATAGATGAAAAGTAAAAAGCATCCTCAAACAAAAAGAAGAAAGAAAAAAAAAGAAAAACACATTTGGCACTCCCCCCAAACTTTAGACAGGTTATACTATTCCTAACAAGGAACTACCTACACCTGTTTCACATAATGTCTCTGTAATGCAGCTAATTGTTTGACTGTGCACAAAAGAATGTGCACATCAAAAGGAGCACTGAGGCCTAAAACAACATGCCACAATTTGAAGTACAAGTGAAATGCCTTTCTGTTGCAAAAGAAAACAGGTAGGCATTTCTGTACTGCAGAGGAGAACGCCCCATTCGTGTCATATTTTAATATTGGATTTAAAAAACCTGTTTGAGCTCATTGAACCAAACGATTTATGAAAATGAGGAAAAAACTGGAGGCCTGAGACAGTGCAAATGTAACCAATGTCTAATAAGCAGGCAAAAAATATCACCTGAACTAGTAATGCAAATGCACTGGTAGGCCACAAGTAATTATCAGGAAAATAAACTGTGGGTAAGAGAGGTAAATGAGCAAGTTGCAGATGGATAAAGGAACAACTGTTATCCCTGATGGCCTCATCACATAAAATGTAGGTCACCTTCGTCTGGGCGGTGGGCTACGACGCCTGTAGTCGTCTCGGTCTCGAGGACGCCTGCTCCACGAGGGGGGTGCGCCGCGGGAGCGGCTACGCTTCTCACCGTTTGACAGCTCGACACGCACTCGGCAACCACACAACGTCCTAAAAATTTATCAGCAATGTGTCATTGTGGGTGTAGCATGAAAAACCAGTTTCAGTAATTTTGTGTGCTGGATTTCAAAGTATGAAAGGAGCCTACCTTCCATCGAGCTCACGCACCGCATCAGTCGCATCCCTGGGATCTTCAAACTCTACGAAGGCAAAGCCTGGTGGGTTCCTCGCCACCCAAACACTACGTAGAGGACCATAGTAGCCAAAGGCCCTCTCTAACTCTGTCTTGTTTCCATTGTTGCCCAAGTTTCCAACATAGACTTTGCAGTCAAGGGGACAGTCACGATGCATGACTAGATCTGAAATTATAAAGAAGTTCAAAGAGTTAGTTATCACTACAACATATAAATAAACTTCTGACTAAACCTGATTAGTTATTCTAGTGCTAAAGTTGCTAGGAACACCAAAATAAACACAACCCATTAATGCTTTTCATTTGAAATGCTGAACTGTCGAAAGTACATTTAACTTACACATCTTTGTTCCCCTAACTGGCCTTTACCAATATGTTTGCATGACTTTTTTTTTTACACATGCAGATGACAACTAAATCAATAACTATATAAATAAAGTTACATTATCAAAAACCTTGGTTTTAATTTATCTGTAAACTGTTTTGCTTTGAAAAAAGTTCAACCCTTTTACCCATTAGAGTCGGAGCTAGTGCTAACATTAGCTAGCTAGCCAAATTACGTTGTTCATTGTCAAACAATTACATTTCACGAAATATTGAATTGATACAGTGTTTAATTATAATACTTGACTCACATATGAGCTACATAGTACATAAAAACGAGAAAACTGGAACGAGATTATGTTTGCAACCGAGGACTCATTTAAGAGAAGCTAAAATGGCTGTCGCTTTTCTGGGGCCTGCTCACATGTAGCAGCAGGCTAACAGCCATAAAAATAAAGCAATACAACATGTTGTTTGGGTAATGCATCAAACGCTCTTCAAAATAGTCTATAACAAACATGCTCGTACAACACATGATTAAGAATCTTTCACAAACTGTACCTTAATTGATTAAATTCACAGCTCAAATGATCAGCGCTTCTCCCGCTAGTTCGCCGCTCTCGCTCGTCGATGGAAAATGGCGTGACGGAAAATACGTTTGTCTGTAGAGTAACCAGGATACTGCATCGAGGAGGGCGGGGTATCTTATCTCCCTCCTCTTTTTAAATACTTATTTGAACGTATCAGTATCATTATTTTAATAATGATGTTATTTGGCTCGACTTGATGAGCTGCTGATTTTATGTAGGCTAGATGTTTTTGCTTGTTTTATGTGCCGAAGGACGAAACTCGCAAAGAATAAAACTGCAGTACCACATTCAGCCACATCAATAAACCCAATGAAAGATTGGCGCTGTTTAGAAATTGTGAATATTGGTTTCCATCATTTGCAGGCCGAGTAAAAATATATGAAACATCGAATTTACTTCTAAATGGTCGATAAAGATTACAATATTCTATAAATTCAATCAAAAGTCTATCTTTTTCTGTTATCCAAACAACAAAATGTATTTTTCTAATCATTAAAAAGGCTTGGACGTGGAACCAATTGTATTTTTTTAATGAATTGCTATTACTTATTAACTTTGTAAACTATTACAAAGACGAGGATGGGCAAGTCAAGTTTATTTGCACATTCATTGTCCAAGACAATTTCCAAAGCGTTGCATAGTCACATTAAAAGCATTGAAACTGCGTGCAAACTGGAAGCATAAGCACTAAAATATAATGACAGAATAATCCAAATGCAAAGATACCAAGAAAACAGTTTGGAGAGTCAAAGAAATATCAGATGCCTTGAGTTTGCTTTTAGTTGTACGCTATATACGCAACAGTCAAATTGTTGATTTATATTTTTTCAACCATAAAAGTCAATATCAGCAATAATATAATAACAACAACAAAAGAAACAAATATACACAGATAAAATAATCTAACCAAAAGTGTTACCAATATTAAAATATGTTTTTCAACATTATATAAACTCAAAAAATAGCCCATAACATTTCTATTTTATCCAGTAACTATTTTTTTTAAATCCAGTGCAGTGTTTGTTTCTTTGTTTCATTGCAGGGCCTTTACCTTTAACAATCATGGTCTCACTCTAATCTTAAATTTGCTCAATGAAGGACAATTACAATACTATTAGATGCAGTAATTTTCCATGAATCAGATATAAACTATTTTTTAACATGGTAACTGAAATGTTATTACAAAGAAATGCTATCAAGCCAAGTATTGATTTGTGCTTTTCACGTGATGTCCATGACCAAGGCATTTATTATCTGGCTAAATGTAATGCGTCAGGATGTAACAGCCAGCTGAGAAAAGCTTTATTTACATTAATTTATTTACATTCTGTAACAGTCTGAATAACACTGACTTCTTTTGACAAATGCAACTTTTTTTTCCCTTCTTTTTTTTAAGACCTAACTGCATAATATCTGCTTTTGCCACATATCTGCCACATATCTCTGCATCCATTTTCTCTCATAAACGTGGGACACAAGTCATGTCTGTCACTTTACAGATACTTCTAGTTCGGTTTGAGGTAGCCTAGCTGGATTCATCCTCCTTCTGCAAGTGTGTGAGCATAGATTACATCCTGGCTCAGTTTTCATTGTCTTTATCCCCCCTCCCAACATCTTTGTCTTCACCCCATCATACCACTAATCTTTTAGTGGCTTTATCATTCAACCTTTGTGAGCTGAGCCCATACGCTTACATATTTTCTGTAATCCAATTATATAACTTTATGTAACTTTAATCTCTTAATTGCAAACCTTGAAGATCAAACTTCCTGTAGATCGTCACTAAGAAATACAGATTGTAACTGCACAAATTAAAAAATTGCTTCTTCATGTGCAAGATTTTGAGGGATTCCTTCAGCTGTAGTTTTTTTTTTATTTTTAATGCAGCTCAAAATCTAAATTATGGAGGATAGCTATGTGGTTACATAAGCTCCCCTTGGCAAAGCAAATTTGCTCCATGAAGCAGCAAGGCCATCATTCTGGTTGCTCCAATGCTCCAAGTCAAGTGAAAATAAAAGGTTTTACCACTTGGAAAAATGTTTATGTGCTGATTTTACAACATTTGGCATTTTTAAAAAAAATCAAACCCTTATCTATTGATACATCTCTTCTAGGGTTCAATGTTAAAGAAAAAAAAAAACTTCTCTCACTGCTGGAGAATAACATGCAAATTACTGCGATCGTGGGTTTCAAGTACCCATTTATATGATGGAAATTTCAATATTATATTAAAAAAAATTGAATAGTTTAAAAATATTGATAAAAACAAGATATTTATTAGTTTTCAGAAAACATTCTACTGTAAATATTGTGGTACAGAAACAATTAGTGGGTTAATTTGACTAAAGTTGGTAAAGAAAAGAAACAAACAAAAAAATAGTCCTTTATTGTAAATGTTTATTTTCCCAGGCCCATTGAATGCAGCTTACGTCACGAAACGCCCCGCTTTGTGTCGGTAGCCGCCCACAAAGTTACTCAGCCAGGTGACAGCTGAGCCAGCAGGCGAACAGCACGACTGCAACCTACGAACAGAAACGCAACAAACCGATATTTGTCTGCGTCATATCAAATCAGCCCCACAACTACCAGTTACTTACTACCCGCTTTTACAGTATCAGTATTATTTCTACATGCATAACGGACGCCACAAGCTCCCCTTCCGTTTTTTCTTGCGGAGAAACCAGCTAGCAGGACATTAGAGTTAGCTCGTGACGTTACTGTGGGAGTCAACGGTTGTTGTGTTTTTTGCTCAGGTGAGGTTACGCTTCTCCCGTGAACATGTCAGAGGCGTCCGGGGACGCGAAGCTGGAGGGGAAACAGGCTAGCAAAGAGGTGAAAGAGAGCGAAAACGCTGCGGAGAAATACTCAGCCATGACCGTAAGCAAAAATAGCGAAATGAACATGGGAGATCTGTCGCCAGCCTTCAGCGCCGTGCCCACTCACAAACCGGTTAAAAAGGTAAGACTTCTTAAGCTACTGTACTGCTTAACCACATCACCACAAAGGATATCCGTATGCTAACTTTGAGCCATAATAACCTACTGATAGATGCTTTTATGTTTTCCTTTCCTGATAGTGATCAGTTGTACTTTGCGTCAATTGCAAGTTTAGCAAAAATAAAATAACATCTCGCACAAAATATAAACATAACTGGGTTTGAGGTTGTCAAAATGAAACAAAATTGAATCCCTCTTTCTTAAAGTTTAATTCAGATTGTTGCTCAGCAACACATTGGTTGGATCATATTACCTTTTGACACACATGACTATGAAGGTTAAAATGATAAAATAAGAGTAAATAAAACAACTTGAAATGGTGGAAATCTACTGTTGGTGAATCTGCTTTGCTTATGTAACCCAGTTAACCAAGTCATGAATGCAGCACAGAGATTTGGCAACCTGTACATGCTTCCTCTTCTGTCCTTAGACTTAAAAAAATAAATAAATAGAAATATCAGTTCAGCTTTGAATTCAATCTAAATGTTTTCTTCATTGCAAACTTACCCAGATATTTCTAATTGATCCATGTGAAATGTGTTTTTAAAAAAACCCACAGATGTTACTTTACATGTTGAAGGAGCAAGGAAGAGTTTTTATTTTCTATTTGCTTCAGACCAGCTCGTATGTGGACCAGTAAGCAGCAGATTTAGATTCAACACAATCTTTTATAATGTTTTTTTTTTTTAACCGTAAAAAGTGGACGTAGGTTGTATGAATAGCAAACTATTAAAAATGGTTTATACTAAGATCAAGATGTATGTATGTCCTTGTTTTATTTTGGAAATGTCCACATTTTCATGACCTTTATTCTCAAGCTGTCACATTTTTCAGTCTTACATGGGTTTTTATCTGAAAGCACAAAGTTTTGCAAAGCTACAAGGATGCATTGAGAAATGATACAACAGAAATACTTTCACTTTAAGCCTTGTACGGTCAGATTAAGCTGTAAGACACACAGCCTCTCATCTTTTATTTGGTCCAGTATATGTTGGACCCATTTTGAGGACAGCGGAGAGTCTGTTTAGGCTAATCGTGGTTTCTGCCCTCTGTGCTCCAAGTTGGCAACCTTGTAGATGTTTGTCTCGGCACAAGGCTACTTATCTTTAACATTTAACTTGAATTGTTATAGCATCAAGTCTACACTTATTATCATTGCAAAGTAGTCATATGTGACGAGTGTCATCAGAGCAGCTAACAGAAATAATATATCTGGGTTAAGTTATATTAACGATGTAATTTAGTTTTATCAAAGATAGTTTAACAACTGTTTACTCAATCATTATAGATGTAATACCCAGGTAATCTTTTTAAATGTCCTTCTAAGCTGTACAAAACTGTTCTAATATTATTTATTTATTCAAGCACAAACAAATAGCGAACTAATAAGATCGATATTCATGATTAGATACAAAAACAAATGTAAATAAATAATTTGAAATCCCCTTTAAACTTATATAAAGTTGCATTTTAGCCCGACTGGCTTCTTTTACCAGAAACTCACACCAGTGAATCCACACAGAAAATATGTGGTGTTGTGTCTAAAAAAGCAGCTTCACATTGTTGATTGTTGCCCTGCTGTTTAACTGGTGTGAGGATGGGTTTCCGGTACCAGTCTTAAACCCTTAAACAGGTCATGCATTACTTCCTGATTCTTACACACAAAGATACTGAGGTGCAGATATATTATTAATGGAAATAGCTTGTTCAGATTTGCACAGTTGTGCAAGGATAGATATTTGTTGGTCCATTTGATAATAAATCAATAAAATCTCATCATGCTCAGAATTTTTAAGCCTATTTTAATGGATATTTTGGGGTATTATAAGAATATTAGACCATAAATCTTCTCTAATGTTCTGATGTATATATTCATGTATTTATTTGATACTTTTACTTAATTTTCACACGAGAGAAAGTAACAGTGTAGTACTTTTAGGCATACAGCATTTTATGTTTACATTACCATGATGCAAATGGACCATATGTGCATGAAAATGGACACGTGTAGAACATAAATATGAGCCTTGTACTCTTACGGTAGCGGGCCCCGTTCCCCTCCCCAGGGTTACAGTAAAGCTCCTTATTGGGGTTGCAGATATATTATGAAAATGATGCTTTTGTAGAGGCAAGCAAGCAACAAAGTTTTGGTGAAACTGTTTAGAAGATAATAATGTGACCATTAATTTTCTTTTTTTCTGTTCTGCATTGCATCACAGCTGAGTAAATGTTCACAATGTTGACACAGCATGGGTCAGATGGAGACATCCAAACTAAATTTGCCCAGGCAGCTTATGCATCTATTTATGGGTGAACAAAGCCAACAGAAGACACTTGGATCATAGCTCAGCTGGGGCATTTATTTCAACGTAGAGTTTGCACAAGTTCCCTGTGATCGCATTGGTTCTTACTGGGTAATCCATTTTTATCCCAAAGCCCAAAAACATGCACGGTTCCTGCAATGGAACATCAGCGTGTCCAGCATGATGTCCAAAGCCTTTTCTGTTCTCATTTGAACTAATGCTGCACAATATTAATTTATTAACATGCAGAATATCAATATTGGAAAGACATTTTGACCCACGATGGAACAAGCACCGCGGTATTAATCCTGCCTGCGCTCCACTTAGAAGAGGTTCTGCTTTAGGCCATTGCTAACATCTGTCTGCTATTGAACATGGCAACTTATCGACTCATTCAACAACAAAGTTTTTCTGATATTATGAAGCCCTTTATATTAATCAACTTACATTGTTACATTGGTTTGTTTTTTTTCTTTTAGCAAATCCAGTTTGTGGAGGAAAAACAGGAGTTCAGCCGATTCCCCACCAAAGCAGGCCGGCGCTCTCTGTCCCGCTCAATCTCTCAGTCGTCTACTGACAGCTACAGCTCCGGTGAGACGAAGACCCACCGTTTGGCCATAAAATATTATCACTTTCTTTTAACTTATGTTCTGATCTTTGCTTTAACTTTTGTTTGATGGAGAAACTGAGAAGGGATGTCATTTCAGTTTAATGAGCAACAGTTTGGTATTGCAGCTGCATCCTACACGGACAGCTCTGACGATGAGACATCACCTCGGGATAAAACGCAGGTCAACAGCAAGGGCAGCAGTGACTTCTGCGTCAAAAGCATCAAACAGGCTGAATTTGGGAGACGTGAGATTGAGATAGCAGAACAAGGTGAGACGCTGGGGATAAACGGGATTTTACTGGAACGTGTTATAGACGTCAATGAAATGGCATAGTGGCTTTTAAATCACTCTGACTTATTTTGAGTGTTATAAAACGGTTTATCTGAAGGTTAAATTAAAAGTTAAGACAGAAAGGTAGCAGGTCTCAGTCTTTTTTTTAAAAATAAAGCTTTATTTAAAACAGTCTGTCCATACAGACTGTGTATACTTGTTTATATTGTAAATACTGTGAGGGTTTACCTTCTCCTTTTTGTGCCATCTCTATTGCTTTCTATTCATTGACTGTTTTGCTCTCATCTTGTTTGCAGATATGTCAGCGCTGATCTCCCTCAGAAAGCGAGCGCAGAGTGAGAAACCATTGGCAGGTGCCAAAATCGTGGGCTGCACTCACATCACCGCTCAGACTGCGGTAAGAGCTTGTCTTTAGTTTCTGCATTTGGTGTAATTTTAACACACATGAACTCCTCTGATCATGTAACAGAGCCTTAAAACAAACGAATGAAAAAACCAAACAGATGTTGTGAAAGATTGCAGCTGTTTTGTGTGTTTTCAGGTGCTGATTGAGACTCTGGTAGCTCTTGGAGCTCAGTGCCGATGGACTGCATGTAACATATACTCAACGCAGAATGAAGTAGCTGCTGCTTTGTCAGAGACAGGTAAGCATTAGAGATGATAGAGGAGTTTAAACACTGCAACGTACACATTATCCCATAAATACAGCTAAATAAGTATTGTTTTTAAGGCTAAGAAAAATCTCCATAATTCAAATAATACAGTGTTCATAGCTGCCAGTGTTGTTTTTTACTGTTTGTGCTGGGATGAGTGGAGGGTTGCTGGGTTACGTTTTTCAAACCAAGGTTACGGTTTGGAAATGTTAAACTCTTAAACATTTAGCCTTGTTGAGAAAATGGATGTATTTCAATTTGCTGAAGGAGTCACGCTACATGAGTCCTTTATCCATGTTGCTATGCAACAGTTTAAATCTGCAGAGTAGACCTTTTTCAGATCTGGTAAGTGGAGGGATTCACAGCTTTGTGGGGGCCATGCACTTTTAGATGTTTGGTTTAGTGATGTATTGCTGTGCATCGTCTACCGCACGCTGAGCTGTTCATTAAACATGAACATGGAAAGTGCAAACCTCTGTCGTCCGTGAACAGCTCTTCAACCTGCTTTTATTCCCACCAATATGTTATGCACGA
>JBAMIG010000003.1:19021838-19032923 GCA_037177335.1 Kiunga ballochi
TATTATTATTATTATTATTATTATTATTATTATTATTATTACCATTACTACTATGGTGATGATGATGATGATTATTATTATAATAATTATTATTACTAGCGGTCCTTTGTCTTGGAAAAGAAAGGGCTGTGCTCATATAATTATGGAGGTTTTCCCTCTCTGTGGTGTTACAGGTGTGGCTGTGTTTGCCTGGAAGGGAGAGTCTGAGGATGACTTCTGGTGGTGTATTGACCGTTGTGTCAACACTGAGGGATGGCAGCCCAATATGGTTTGTGAAAAACCTCCTCATTTAGTTTTTATCCCTGATGCAGGAACAGACATGTAGCCATAAAGTGTAATATAAATAGCAAAGACAAACATTTGCCTCCTATAACCAGAAAATGATCAGTGACAGTTTGTCACCCTGGCTGTTAGATCCTTGATGATGGAGGAGACCTGACACACTGGGTGTACAAGAAATACCCCAACGTCTTTAAGAAGATCCGTGGTATTGTAGAGGAGAGTGTTACAGGGGTTCACAGGTAATTTTCATATTGAGGAACTTAAGCTCTATAATATTAATATTAATATAATATCTATAATATTAATATTAATAACAGCTGCTACATAAATCTTCTTTCAGGTTGTACCAACTATCCAAAGCTGGTAAACTGTGTGTACCAGCTATGAATGTAAACGACTCGGTGACTAAACAGAAGTTTGACAACCTGTACTGCTGCAGAGAGTCCATCTTGGATGGGTGAGTAAGTTTGGTCCCTGGTGTATGACTGGAAGCATGAACATAGACCAGCCTGCTTATAACACATGTAAAGTTTGCTCATTGGATCACTTTAGTGAGACTCTGATGGATCCTGCAGATCGTTTGTGTTACGAGAAGTGTCTGGAGTTTAATGCAGTTTAAAACCTGCTCAGAGGGGGAGGGGGTCTATTTTATTACCTCAATAAACGGTGCACAATGCAGATTCTCTGGACTCTGAACGCTGAGTGAAACTGGTTAAGAGAACAACTGCTACATATGTTTTTCTTCTGTTAATTATCACCTTGGCAGCACAATGAACAGCATGTACACATGTCTGGGTCGGGTCAGTGCTTCCTAAGCTGACCATTCTTAATTAGTTGCTGTTCATCAAGATTAATTATCAGCAAGCTGGACTGCATGTCGTAGCAGGTGTTCCATTGTACCGTGCTAAATTCCAGTACGATGATAAGAACTGAGGGAAAACATTTTTTCTGCCTTATGAAGAGCAAACTCTCTTGTTTTTAAGCAGGTGCATAAAAAAATGCATCGCTTAAAACGGCAGTCTTTAGATTTTTTTTTTTAATGTTTTGGAAAATCTTTAGCTGCTCGCAGAGCTGCCAGAATGTGAACTCTTCAGATTGGCAAATTGTTTCACTTCATAAAATGTTAATTTTGAATGTCAAACTTTTCCAGCTTGAAGAGAACCACAGATGTCATGTTTGGAGGCAAACAGGTGGTCGTATGTGGATACGGTGAGGTGAGATGCTTCCTGTAATATAGTATCATTTCACAACATTTTAACAAGATTTACAGACTTTTCGCTGCATTTTTTTTCTTCCTTTAGCTTTTAAAACAGAGTTTGCAGGAACTGATTTCAGCTTGTTTATGCTTATTGCACAGTGTGTACTGCTATTACTTGTATGTTTCCATGGTTACAGGCTTTATTTATTTATTTTCTCAGGTTGGAAAGGGTTGTTGTGCAGCATTGAAAGCTTTGGGAGCCATTGTCTATGTTACAGAGATTGATCCCATCTGTGCTCTGCAGGCCTGGTGAGGAACACAACAACTTGGATGATCATTATGCTGAAAATGTTGCCATTCAGGAATCAAAATTCACCACCTGCTCAAGCTGTCATCCAAAAAATGATTTATTTTAATTGATGAATAACTTAAACGGAGCTTAAATGGGCCCCTGGCCTTCAGATGAACTGATTTGCATGTCTGTCAAGTTGTCCTCATTGAAGAGTATTTTGTTTTACAGCATGGATGGATTCAGGGTGGTCAAGCTGAATGAAGTGATTCGCCAGGTTGATGTCATCATTACATGCACTGGTAACCCAACTAAAAGCAATACTGGTGTACTTATTAAAACACACTGACACAATATTACATTTAGAGCTTTTTTTATCTGTGTTTAATGAGCACAAAATCAATGAAAGTGGTGGAATCTAATATGGATGCCAACATGTGCCATTATGAACTGCTTTTTCTTATTTACAATATGATTTAAAGCCTTACACTGGCATCTAAAGGGTTAAGATGTAAATGCTTAAGTATCAAGCTGGGCCTCATAACCATATGGAGCCATTTGTTTGGCATAAAGCAACAGCCAGACCATCATTCTGCTTGTATAAATGAATACATGCCCTTCAGCTCATGGTTCTTTGTACTATGACTCTGGCAGTAAATGCTATTTGCTAAATAATATGGGATTTCCTCTCATAGGCAACAAGAACGTGGTGACTCGGGACCAGCTGGACCGAATGAAAAATGGTTCGATCGTCTGCAACATGGGACACTCCAACACTGAGATTGATGTGGTAAGTTTATGCTCATCGTCATCAAATTCTGAATTAAACAGAACTAACTGGTACAAAAAGTAATGTTGAAAAATCAAAGAGAAGCACAGGATGAATGGTATTTACGACTTTTCTAGGCTAGTCTTCGAACACCTGAGCTGACCTGGGAGAGAGTCCGCTCTCAGGTGGATCATGTTATCTGGCCTGATGGAAAGAGAGTTATCCTGCTGGCTGAGGTGACTGCCTACTCTTATGTGTGTGTGTGTGTGTGTGTGTATATAACAGCTTGTATTAAACCTCGATGTTATTGTGATCACTAAGCTTTAAATCACTTTATTTTCACAGTTAAACTGAACTTAATGATATGATTAGCATGTAAAACATAACACAAACAATAGACCCATCTTTTACTATTTCACAGTTTGTCTTACTGGAACAAGCTGGTGTCATTTCTGTCTTGTGGAGAAGTAGAAAGTTCTGTTGCTCTTTGGAGCTGCTGCTGAAAACGTGTTGATTTGTTCCACAGGGACGACTTCTGAACCTCAGCTGCTCCACCGTCCCGACATTCGTTCTGTCCATCACAGCCACCACCCAGGTCACACGCAGCTAAAGCCACATTATTTTTATTGCTGTATTTGTCTGAAGTCAGCAGAGCATTAAGGATTGACTGTGTGCTTTTTCATTTTCTCTCATTATTTGGCCATCCTGGCAGATAAGCTCTTGATCTGACCTGGAAATGTAACGACGTGCAGCAAAATACTGCCTGCACTCACATAACTGCGCTTTAGTCAGGAGTTATTTATTTATGTGATAAATTCTTTATTTTTATGCATCGTATTTAAACAAAAAAAACATAAAATTACTTTATCATTTCTAACTATAATTTATGCGTGTTTGTTTTTAGGCTCTGGCCCTCATAGAGTTGTACAATGCTCCTGAGGGACGTTACAAGCAAGATGTTTACTTGCTTCCTAAAAAGATGGGTAAGAACATAAATCTTTATTACTCACAGTTTTTACATCTATAGAGCTTGAAAGTACATCATGTTTTAGGTTTTAAACTAACAGGAAATGCATAAATCTAGTCACTTTACCTTTTATGCCACATATATAAGTTTAAAGCTTTACCTTTTTAAATGATGATTTTATGTAAATAAAAAAACTAAATAAATCTTTAATTTTAGCACGCCACCTTGATGACTATTAAACAGCTAATCTACTGTAAATGTATTTTTTTTTAGTTCTGTGTAGCTTTAGATGCTTATATTTGATTACATTTGTATATTTTTAACCCATATCTTTGTGTTTCAGATGAGTATGTGGCCAGCTTGCATTTGGCCACATTTGATGCCCACCTGACTGAACTCTCTGATGAGCAAGCAAAATATCTGGGTTTGAATAAAAACGGCCCGTTTAAACCAAACTATTACAGGTACGTTTCAGCGCTTCTCTATGATAATATATAATAATAATATATATCAAACTCAGACCGGTCTAAACTAAATATGCTTTTGTTAATTACAGATATTAAGCTGTCAAACAGACCTCTGTACTGGCTAAGTGGATCCTCCTGTCCTCCAGATAACAAAGGGGCTTTTGTATATAATGTTTTTATGCACTTCCTGTTTGCACAATTTGCATTTAGATCAATTCTAGTGGCCGCAGCAGATTATGCCTTCCTTGCTGCTTCTGCACATGATGCACGTGACACTTAGTTGTGAAAAGCCGCACTCAGATGTTTAGTATCCAAAATCTGTCTAAGACTTTGTTTGCACCTGTGTCTATACCTGCTGATATCTGCGTGATAGCTATTAAATGATGTGTGAATATATTGTGCCAAATGACTGTAGGAATCTATCATTTTAGACATTCAGAAATATTAATGAATATTAATGAATAAATCACTATTTTTTATCAGTTTAAAACACTGAATGCATCCCTCCTGTAATGCTAAGGTGTTGACCACACAGCACTCTGCTGCTCATTGAGCTTTTTAGACACTCTTAACTGGGTGATTTTATTCTTCTTGTCACTTTTTTGCAGGCATTTTCTGACATGAGCTGATGTAAAATCCTGACTGAACAAATGTTTTTCATAGCATTCGCTGGACCAAATACAAGCTGAAAGGCCTGTTATACTTTAAACTGTTTTATATAACCAGACATGTGGCTCTAATTAGATATTTTTCCGTGTTTGCTGGATCTTAAAGTAGGCAGCTGATTGCCGACACATGAGCCATAGAAAGTTCTCAGACAAATCAAATGGAAAAAGAGACAAATGATCACAAACTGTGTTACAATTGTAATAAAAAAAACTGAACTCTTTGGATCTCATCAGTGTGATGGAAATCAATCCACGAACACATACCAGTGCTTTGGGTTCAGGAAGTATTTGTACATATTTTCTTAGTTAAATCCATGTGTGAGCATATTTTCATGTCTGTGTAATATCTTCCTGCAAATGTAGATTATAATACCGTTTGTTAGCATTTGTCTCTTTGCCTTTGGGGCCATTTGTTTTTGAGTCGCCATAGAAAACTTGTAAATCATAGTTTGTGAATCCCGTGGCCAAAAATCCCTCACTGCTGCTCTTGTTTTTCTTTCCACTTTGATATCGAAGCACTTACTCACATTATGCATTCCTTTCATCAGAAATAGAAAAATCTCTTGACTTTTTGTAGTATCACCACCTTTACTGCAGATCTTGTTGACAATCTCAAACATTTATTTGCAACTCTAAAAAGATGTCCTTTTCTGAGTCTTTGTGTGTGGGAGGAATGTTCCCTACACCTCAGGGCATTAATGTAATGCATATAATATATATCTTTATTTTTTCTTTTGCCAGATTTTCATCGTGTCTCTTTTGTCTCTTCTATGAAAAAGCCTTTTACGGGAAAGCTACAGATAGCTTCAGAGATTTTGATACTCATCTAAATGAAACTTTTTTAGTGATGTGTTCTGTTACACGTTGTGTGTTTGTATTGTGCACACATTAACCTTTAATATCTGCTCATTTTGTTCCTCATTAGAATGATCACAGGCATCTTATTTTCATTAAAGATATTGTCTTTTTAAAGCTTTTAACAATAGAAACCTAAACATCCTAATTGCTTTGTTAGTTTGATCTATCTCAGTATCAGCACATTGTCCTTATTTTCTGTATTTTCTAAATAAAATGTCCTTTCTTGCTGGAAATATGTGTAATTTGACAAACTTAGGCACTGTTTTGTAAGGCTTGCAAAATGCAGAGAATAACTTTTACCTCTATATAATCTCATGCCATACATTTTGATCTTGACGGTACCTTTGGAGTTGCTTTTTCTTCTCCTAGTTAGACGCAACAACCTGCACTCTGTGATACTGGCAATCATTTCAGAACCTTACTGGTTTTCAACTTAACCCGCTCTGAGAAGTAGACAGTATCACTGTTAAACTGTTCAGCACCTTCTGTTTTCAAAGCGATGCTACATGTTTTTACCTTTATGCCACCTTTCTAAAATAAAGAGGAAAAGGAGAAACAGCACCTCCTCTGAATCTGCAGCTCCTTGCTGTGTTGTATGTGTGCTGAGAAAGGAACAAGCTGGTTGTAGTTTTATCTGGTTGTGTGTGAAAAGCAGTTTACTCATTGCTAGTGCAACGATATAAGTATTTCACAGTAACAGCTTTTTAGGGCATTACAGCAGACAAGGACAATATTGTCAACAAATGAGTGCTGTATCCATGGTTACCAGTTGGTTGATGGTACATTGTATCTCAGCAATGTGTACTCGCACCCAGCTGTCGTCCTATGCATGTTTATGCCCAGATCAGTGGTGGTTGTGCAATACACAGTGAAAGCTATGCAGCTGAGAGCCATCATCCTGTCTTTTGTCTTCTGCAGCAGTGGTGAAACTTTTAACGTGTAACCTTTTAAAAGAAAAAGAGAAAAACATTTCTCAAAATGATGTTTTGGACGAAGGTTAGCAACAACATTCGACATTACATGTATACATTTTATGTCCTATAACATTTTATTTTAAAGAAGTTATGTGGAAAATGCTTTATGTTGTGATTTAATTTTGATTAAAATACATTCAGTTATTAAAACTTATGCTTTAACTCAGAGAAATAAATGTGGGTTAACAGCTGTATTCCTGTGATGTTAAGGTTTAATTAGACCACTGTGATTTGATTTGATGGCAAAACGTGTGTTTGGATGCAAGATTCTGTGAGTTAGCTATAACACAAGCTGATGTTTTCAACACTGTAGGTTAAATAAGATAATTAGTCTACACTTTGTTAAATTTCTGTGTATTGTTTCCTTTAATAAATGGTTGAAATTTGAGAATGGCTATGATATGACTTTTCTCTCCCAGATTTCAGCAGGAGCCACTTTATAATAACGTCACTTAAATAACAACTTTATAAAGCTACACATAGTTTTAGTTTGCAGGACAAAGGTAAATCGTGTACTTAAGGAGGCAACTTGAATACAGAGAAAATCTAAGTCAAGTCGGACATCAGTTGGCTTCTAGGTACTATGTAAAAGTAATAAAACAAAGAGGTATTTTGCTATCAGAATACAGTGACAGGTGTTGTACCATAAAGTGACTTGTCTGCCAAAAACTGATAGCACGCCGCGAGAGCGCGCACAGCCTGTTAAAGCCGTGTTTCTCAGCTTCTGGGGGTGGATTTGACTGTAGCCACAAAACACGAAAATTAAAGTGTCATAATGTCTGTTGTAGTCACGTTAGTTCTTTATATGATGAACAAGTCCAAACTGTATTTAGGCATGTTGCTTCACTGTTATGGTCATTTTTGTCTTAAGCTTGTTTCCGTTTAGAATGTGAAGTTTAAGCCCTAGTGACATGTCTGCATACCCTTCAGAAAATAGGTAGTTGCGCCCCTGCTCCTTTGCAAAGGTCTGTGACTTAATTTAAAGGGATGTCTTCCATGTTTCTTTCTTATAATAAAAGCAGAAAGAAGCGCAAATGTTTTAGTTCTAGCAGTCAGCCAGAGCCAAACTCTCGTCGGCGGAATACAATCTCGCGAGAGTACACGTCGCCCCCCCGAAAAAATAATGGACATCGGTGACAACAGTGGTGGGCTAGCTGTAAACAACAAACAGAGAGCAATGCTACCAAACAAAAGCCGGGGCGAGTTCCCTCGAAATCCGAGGAAAGACTCAGAGGTACGTAGACAAGCCTGCGATTTATTTCCTTTCGTAGGATTTCAGACAAGAATAGAAACACCAGGCCTTTCCTGCTGCTTTTGCTGAATTAGCTAACTATGTAGCTCTGCTAATATTTTCAATATTTATCTGTCACAAACCTTAGGGACTGGGATTACTTATTTAAACACGTTAGAACTTTGTTATATGCATTTTTTTTAACCCGTAATTTATTGTCTTGAATGGAAGTGTAACTCAGTTGACAGTAGCTAAGCGACATTAGCCTGTGATAGGCCGGACTGGACTGACTGGCAGGCTACTTACTATGTTTAAGCTCTGTTTCTTATTTTTGATGTATTTACCTGCCACCACCGTTCAGACTGAATGCATAAAAAGTCGTGTGTGTTTTAAAAGAAAGTAATGTGTGTAATATCGTTGATCTTGAGGCTAGATATTAATTCCCTGAATATCCTCACTTTAATAGATAAAAAACAAACAGTGCCCTTTTTTAACTCAATGAATGACCACTATGTTCGTAATAAATCACACATATTTGGTTGACATCACTTAACAAAATGTGTTTAAAGCACTGGTGTTGATATTGCATAAGCTGTATGACCTAATGGGGGACTTTCTCAGCCCTGTTATTGTTTAGACATGATAAATATTTTATTTTGTGTCATCCCAGATATCTTTAATGAAATTAGGATCTATAGAATGGATTTTCTTTTTTGCAGTCTTGCACCCATTTGGAAATTAGATGGGATGTTCTGCATCTGTGACTTTAAAGATTTGAGTTGCATCCACATTAATGCCTATTTGAAAGTTTTTCAGCCCATTGCATTGCATCTTTTGGCTGTTTGGGGTTATGCAATGATTAATTTGCAGAAAAATACAACTTAACTGGGTGGCAATAAAGTCAGAAAAAACAATGTTTCCCATCAAATACACTGAAATGGAACTGTTTAGCAATGCAGCAATACTAAACTTTATTTCTAATAACCCGCAAATGCTTCACACTTCTTTTAACATCTTGTATAATTATATAATTTACAACAAAGTTACAAAATCTCAACTCAAGTGTGCCACTATTTGGCTTTTTACTTTGTTACTTATCCACAGGGGCTGTCTGAATCTCCAGATCTCGAGTTTGAATACTTTGATACAGACAAATGGGCTGCAGAACTGTCAGGTACACATATTTTTAATAAAAACTTTATATATACAAGTAGAAATATGCTTTATTTATCTATGTAATTTCTTACATGTGTTCCAGAGCTTTACAGCTACACCGAAGGCCCAGAGTTTGCTCTTAATAGGAAGTGCTTTGAGGATGAATTCAGAGCTCACGGTAATGACTTAGATCTAGATTGATGCAGAGTTAGCAAACGTGGATTATAGGTTGAAGATGAAGTTTGCATGTAGATAAATCAAAATTTTTCTTCTGCTGTGCTTGAGTTTGTGATAAGAAGTGGACAGAGCTGGATGCAGTCCAGCACAGAGCTCACGCCATGCGCCTCCTGGACAGTCTGGAGGTCATCGCTCGTGAGAAAAGGCTGAAGGTCGCCAGAGCTATTCTCTACATGGCCCAGGGTTGGTATACATCACTGCTCAGTTATTTGGAAGCAAAAAATAAAAGAATTTAAAAGGAAGGCCTCTGATCATGGAGGATATTTTGTTTATCTCTAGATATTTCACAAAAACAACTCTTTCTTTTCCCTTCAGGGACATTTGCAGAGTGCAGCTCGGAGGTTGAGGTGCAGCACTGGATGAGATACAACATATTTTTGCTGCTTGATGTGGGGACTTTTTCTGCACTGGTGGAACTGCTCAACATGGAGATCGAGTATGCTTCTCATTATTACCGTATAACATTACCGTATAATATTCTGAAGTGCTGAAAACAGCACCACAGACGGCACCCTGTGTGTAAAACTAGAACATTTTATCTTTCTCAGCTTTTATTAAAATCCATTCTCTCATCCTCATTTTAGAAGGAAATGAAAAAACGTGTTAGTTTGCGTAGCAAGGTGTCCGGTCAGTGAGATTCATCTGGGATTTAGCGATCCGCTTTCTGTGTTTCAGTAACAGCGCTGCCTGCAGCAGCGCAGTCAGAAAGCCGGCCATCTCCCTCGCTGACAGCACAGATCTCAGGATCCTGCTGAACATAATGTATCTAATGGTGGAGACTATCCAGCAGGATGATCCAGCTGACAAACCTGAGTGGAAAATCATCAGGGAAACCTTCAGAGCAGAACTGGGTAAATTCCCTTTTAGCACTGTGGAAGATGTACAAACTGTATACTAACCCTCCCCCCCTCCTGCTTTTTCCTTCAGGATCTCCTCTGTTCAACAACGAGCCCATTTCTGTCATGCTCTTTGGTATGGTTACCAAGTTCTGCAGCGGACATGCCCCTCACTTTCCAATGAAGAAGGTGTTGTTGCTGTTGTGGAAGAGCATACTGGTGAGAGATGCAAGACATCCAGTATTTATGAACAAGTTTTATCTGGTGCTAAAAGCAACACTGAGCGGGGAGAACCCTCTTCTCGGTTTCAGTTCACGCTCGGAGGGTTTGAACAGCTTCAGAGCATTAAGGTCCGTAAACGCGAGGAGCTGAGTCTTCCTCCCCTCCCAGAGGACAGCATCGGAGTCATTCGCAGTATGAGGGCAGCGTCTCCTCCCGCGTCGGCATCTGATCTTATCGAGCAACAGCAAAAACGGGCCCGTCGTGAACACAAGGTAGATGATTACTCCTTTTAAAGCACGGTACAGATGACAATTTATTGCATCTTGCAGTATATTGCTCAGTATTTTCCTTCAGAGTATAGAAAAAGAAAAAAAAAACAAAACAAAAATGTAGTTTTTGTGGATTTTTAACCAACGTTTAGCTTCATCAGGTATCTGTTTAACCTTTACATTTAGTATCTGCCTCGGCAGTGATCACTTTTAGATATTATTTATGCCATCATAACCAGTACAATGAGATCTTTCTTTCTGGTTTGATCAGGCACTCATCAAACAGGACAACTTGGACGCATTCAATGAGAAGGATCCCTACAAGGCTGATGACTCACGAGAGGATGAGGACGAGAATGATGACAATGACAACTCTTTAGAGACGGAGACCTTCCCTTTAGAAAGAGATGAAGTGATGCCTCCACCTATTCCTCACCCCCCATCAGAGAAGGTGTTCTTTGTCAAGGGTCTGCCGTGGGCTCCCAAAGTCAGGTAGAGCTCGGTGCTACCGAACAAATAGCACAATTTGTTATGACTTCTGGATCGGGAGAAATGTTTTCTTTCTTTTTCACAGATAAGGGGCTATTTAAATGGTAAATGGTAAATGGTCTTGTACTTGTATAGCGCTTTTCTACACATCAGTGTACTCAAAGCGCTTTAACA
>JBAMIG010000003.1:19037038-19048148 GCA_037177335.1 Kiunga ballochi
AAAAAGAACGAGCACTTTTGGGGGAGAGAGGGGGTTTCCAAAAACCGCGTTTCGGGGGAAGGGTGGTTGGGGGAAGACCCAACCCCCCTCCCCCCCCCCCCCCTCCCCCCTAAATGAACGGTTTTTATAAGGTGGTGAGAGACGATGTTCTCCACACCAGTCATCAGCTGGCATCATTATGGTTTTACTGGGTGTTCAAGGCTCCAACCAAACTTTTTTTTTTGCCCTTTAAGAAGTTTGGTGAAGCTGGAATGAAACAGTCCCTTTGTGATGAGTTAAACTGGAGTTTTTCCAGTTGCTCCCACTTTTGTACTCCGCTCTTATATTTGTGGGTATTTGCTTTGTGTGCCTCTTACCTGCTACAGTTGGTCAGTGAAAGAGCTGGAAGCACTACATGACTGTTTGCATTTAATTTTAATGAAAGTTATTTGAAATAAATGTTGTGTATGAACTTTAAAGGCGCGGTCGGGCTCCACATAATCACGTTACATGTAATGGATAAAACATTCCTGCTTCCTTTGAGAGATACAGGATGGGATCAGTTTATGTACAAACATTTTACCTTTTTGTTTTCTGAATGAGATGATTTCCTGTTTACAGGATAGACTGTTTTTCTACTTTATGTGGATTTACTTTGAGCATCTCACTGGAATACAGGCTGAACACACATGAACATGCATTAGTTTCTACCTACAGTGAGAAGAGCAGTTTCCCTCTTTATTCACTCAGACGTTTAAAACAAATGATTTCTTTCACACCCATGCTTTTTTTTATCCTCCTGGTTTGTAAACTGTGAAATATATTTTGCCATGGCTTTTGTTCTTGTTTTACATTGATTTAAATACTGTAATAAAAGGATTATGTCGGACTTGCACCTCTGTTTTAAATGCTATCATTTCGACTTTTTTTTTTTTTTTCAACATGCTGAATTATTTAGCATGAATTATCTTGTATATAAACGGTGCTATTCAAATATATTTGCCTTGCCTCTGGGGTCAGTTCAAATAGTTCAGTCACTCCCACTTCTGCTCAGGAACAAATCAGCGTCTAAATGCTTCTGAGTCTGTTGCTCAGGAAATGAAACTGAATGAAAACACGCCTTAACCCACAAAACAGCGTTTACTCGAGCAAGCAACGTTTCATATCCCTGCGAGAATGAATCCTCTCTACTGTCGGATCTGCAGCGAGCGCCTCAGGAATCCTGTAACTATTCCCTGTGGACACAACTTCTGCTGGGACTGCATCCAGGGCTGCTGGGAACGGGGCAAGGTGGACTACAGCTGCCCTGAATGTGGACAGAAGTTTCCTTACAGGCCGCTTTTGATGAAGAAACTATCGCTCGCTGAGGCGGTGAGAGACGCAGAGAAAAGTAGGAAGAGGAAGCGTAAAGAGAAGCATCAAGCGGAGTCCTTGCAGGGACTGAAAAGACACCAGAGCGGCACAGAGACATCTGGGAATCCTTTATGTCCTCATCACAAAAGCCCCCTGGATGTTTACTGCTGCACGGATAATCATATCCTCTGTGCTCTCTGTGCTTCAGTAAAGCATGTAGGACATACGTTTGGGCTGGTGATGGAGGAGCGCAGGAAGAAGCAGGTAAACAAAAGGACTGAAATGCAGTTTCCTTAAACAAAAAGGATGTATTCAAGGCTAAAATCATTCTTTTGCTTTTAGGATTGCCTAATTTTAGATAATAGAGGGGATATCTAACTGATTAGTTACGTTGTAGTTTACTTTATCTGCCGGTTTGCATTTGTTTAAAATGGAATAAAACAACATTTCATTTGTGCAACAACCTCTATGCATGTAGGAAATGATTTATACCCACAAAAGCTAAAATAACAATGATTTTAACTAAAGATAATGCAGACTGGGTCACTTTATGAGGTCTTTGAGGATTGTAAACACATAAATAATGCAGAGGAAGCCAAAACATTTAGCTGTTTAAGAAGAAACAGAACACACTGAAAGAGTGGTTTTATGGATAAAAGAAGGATGAAGAGTTCATGAATGGGGAATTTAATTATGAAAGTTAAATTAAAACAGCATTTAATTTAAGAGAAGTTTAATGAAATGAAAAAATACATTAATTGTTTTTTAAGGGGATGTTTTGAATGTAAACAAATAAACTAAACAGAAAGTAAGACCCTGATCTCCCTTTTAGTTTTAACTCCAGTGTAGTGGGAATCTCATGAGAGCTAACTCAGGCCTTTATTCTGAGCCTTCCTCAAGCCAGAGACGGCCCTGGCTGGTTTTGCACCCTGTGTGAACCACTGCTACCGTTTCATTACCTTTAGCTTTTGAGCATTTCCTCTCTTCCTATCTTCTCTTTCTGAACTGGGCACCTGATGGTTTCTTTGCTTGTTTGTCTCTGATACACACTTGACTAACTTAAATGGAAAAAATCATGCAAAATCCAATTTTTTAGCTCTTAAATTCATGTTTTTGTGCACTTTTAAGTGTTTAATAAAGCAGAAAATGTAAATGTATCCCCCCTGATGCTGCACGTATATCTTTATTTTTATTTTTGGTAATATTTTTCGTTCTGTTTAATCTTCTCTATTGCGTTTAAAAAAAACCAAACTATTACATCACAGTATTTGCTGTGGGTTTGCCAAATAAGGTCATGGACATCCGGCCTGGAAGGGGGCGGGGCATGACAGGCCTCATTCACATTTAAAGAGACCGCACCAGAACAGGATTAAAAGGTGTGTGTGGAGCGAGAATAACAGGAATTCAGACCAAAGCATTGCGGTTCTTCTTTATACAGACAATAAATTAATAATTTACACTTTAAAAGGAACGATTTAAAAGCCTGATATATCTCCTTTACGTCTCTTTCACTGAGGGGTTCTTATCTGTCCTCCAGATTAAAACCCCCGCAGCGTTCTGCATGATCAGACTTCTGTATCATTCGGATTACAGTTTATAATCATTTATTCATTTATTCTTTGTTCAATAAACCTTGTTAACCTTTTTCTCTCCAGTCCAGACTCATCATGTTGTTTTATTTTAGCAATAAGACAGCAGTTAGATTCCTGATAAATGATTTGTTTACTGATCTGATTTAGGAGGAGCTGAGGAAGATGCAGACAAAACTCAGAAAGACTCTGCAGGAGCAAGAGATGAAGTGGGAGAACATGGGAAAGATGTTTGAACACATTCAGGTGAATAAAATATCTTATTGTTTGCATTTTGTATGCCTTTGATCAGAAATCCACTTATGCGTCTTTTTACATGTAAAACAGGTGGAAGCCAGACGAACAGAGGACTACTGCGAAAGTGTCATAGTGAGAGTCATCGACTGTCTTCAGAAGCGTTTCATGTCCGTGCAGCAACTGATCGAAGCTCAGGCGGAAGCGGCAGCAGCTCAGGTTCACATCTCTAAACAAACGCTCGATTTGAAGGTAGAGGAGATGAAAGCCCAGGATGCCCAGCTGGAGCGTCTGGCACAAACTGAGTCTGGTGCATGTTTCCTGCAGGTGCTGCATTCACATCTTTAAAACATAACCTAAATCTGGGCGACAGATCGTCTCCACCATGACACATACTTTCTCTGTTGCTATAGAAATGGCCCCGAATGCAACAGCTCTGTGAAAAACATTATCTCCAGCCTTTCCATGAGGACTTAGAAGCTCTATTCCGTCCCTTTGACGATACAAAGGAAGCGGTGGAAAACCTGGGGCGACAGCTGGAAGAATTCTGTGGCAAAGAATTTGCCTCTATTTGCTCTACAGGTATTTACATGTAGAAAACTCATCTTTGAACCCGTTCCAGTTTTTTTTTTTACTGTCTTTAACTGCTTTTGTTTTGTTAAATCAGTAAACAAGAATGACATGGAGCAAAGATATGAAGCCAGTACGTCACAGTTTCATGGTGTGTATTTCTCTCTCCCTATTTATAAACTATTTTTTATTGTTCAGTAATGACTCTAATGTTGCCCAATAGCTCCTCCTGAAGATGACAGACTTCTGAATGAACCTAAAACCAGAGACGAGTTTCTTCAGTGTGAGTCTACATTCAGACATGCTGTACTGTTTAAAATGGTCTTGTTTCATAACACATCAGGCCATGAAGGGCTAGTTTCACCCTTTATCCTCATCATTGTTTCAGATGCATGTGAGCTTTCTCTGGACCCCACAACAGCTCATCAGGACCTGACTATTTCTGAAGGAGACAAAGAGGTGATGTTGTTCCCACAGAAGTGTAAGACTCCAGTCATTTCTGGCATGAACCCACACAGGTTCATCCGTCGGAAGCAGGTGTTGTGCAGGGAGGGACTTCAGGCTGAGCGATGCTACTATGAGGTAGAAGTGAAAGGAGACAAAATGGAACTGGCTCTGACTTACAAAGGGATAGACAGAAAATCCTTCTCTAAACTGTCCGCCTTTGGAGCCAACTCAAATTCTTGGAGTCTGGATCGCTCTGAAACGTACTCTGTTAGCCACAAAGATTGCAGTATCAAGCTATCAGCATCACCCAGTCACCACAGGATTGGAGTTTATCTGAAATTCAAAGAGGGCTCTGTGTGTTTCTATGAAGTATCGAACAATATGAAGTTTCTTTACAAGGTAGAAGCTACCTTCACAGAGCCGCTGTATCCAGGGTTCTGGCTTGGAGACAAATCTTGTATCCGAATCTGTGATTTGAAACAACAGACAACAAACAACCACAGAGGACCCTAAACAATATATATTGTATATTTACAAGGTGTTTAGACTACACAGAGCAATGGATGAGAACATGTGGAAAAAGCCCATGATGACTTTAAGGGAGTTAAACAACAGTAAAATCAAGCTCTGTGTTTCTGTTTTATTTTTGCGTGTTGTGTGTACATTTACTGCATTCATCTCAGATTTTAAAAAGAAAACGGATAATAAATTAACTTTTATTTCTGGATTGCACATTTTATTTCTTAAAATGGTTTTATGAGATATAAATAAAGTACAAACTAAAATCTACATTTGTCAATGTGCTTTAGGTTGGAGAATAAATTTCCATCACAGTGTGAAACAGAGCTTTATGAATACTACTCTGTAGTTTTTGCTTCAATCATTTATAGCAGATTTACACACTTTGAAGCATCCTGTCTCTTCTCTGAGCTCGCTCTATCTGGTAAAAGTCTTTAAATGTTAACTTCTACATGATTTATGTCTTTATTTTCTCTGCTTTCTCCAGTAATGCCACCTGAATTCCTTCCAGTCATAGTGCCTGTCTACATCAGTGGGTATGTTGACATCCAGTTGCTGCTATGTGAGGTGGTACCATGAGGCAAAATGTAACTATAAGGTATCCAAGCACGAACATGTCATTGTAAGGTGTGATTTGTCAGACTTGGGATGACAATCCAGGAATGTGGATAATTAAAGGAAGCGTGCCTAAAACAACTCGTATGGTTTAAAACTTATAATAATAATAATACATTTTATTTAGAAGCGCCTTTCAGGTCACTCAAGGACACTTTACAATACATGCAATAAAATAAATATGACAGAGAGCACAAGTTAAAACACCCAAGTTAACTTGGGTAGTTGTGCTTTAAGGGTTAAACACGACTGGGATGTTTTATTAATTACCTCCTTCAAGCCAAACAGCAGGGGCTGCACGGCAAGCCGGGAACCTTTCTGTGTGGAGTTTGCATGTTCTCCTCGTGTTAGCGTGGGTTCTCTCCAGGTACTCCGGCTCCCTCCCACAGTCCAAAGACATGCACCTTGGGGATAGGCTGATTGGTGACTCTAAATTACCCATAGGAGTGAGTGTGAGTGTGCATGGTTGTTCGTCTCTGTGTGTTAGCCCTGCGATGGACTGGCGTCCCGTCCAGGGTGTACCCTGCCTCTCGCCCGTTGGCTGCTGGGATAGGCTCCAGCCCCCCCGCGACCCTGTTAGGGACAAAGCGGTAGATAATGGATGGAAGCCAAACAGCCTGGTCTATCTGTATGTGAACAAGAAAACTCAAAAGGTTATGGACCAATTTTCTTACAATTTTCAGGAAAGTGCCGAAATGAGACAAAGAAGAAATAATTAAATCTTGGAGGTGATCCGGATCACCGTCTGGATCCAGGACTGTTTCAAAGGATTCTTTATCATAGCAAGAAAGTAATATAAGACTTGGCGAAGGTCTCCGAGTGTCTTTCCAGTTTTTAAATGCAACAATGTAAACCCAGAAACACAACAGGCATTTGTCCACTCTTTATTATAATGTTTATCTGTTTCACTTTTCTTTGTATTATTATTTTTATAATGATTTAATTACTAAACAATTATATTACTGAGAATAAATGGAAAATCTGTCAGGCCATTTCTAAATGGCCATCCTGTGCAGATTGTGTTTATAATCTGTTCTCAGTAAGGCCTTGCATACACCAATCTATCTCTACACACATATATACTTTTACACACACACACACACACACACATTTTTAAAGTCATAGTAATTTATCTCCTTTAACTATAATGAGGGAGGGCGATCCTGATGATTTGCATTATCTATGAGGAGACGCTGAATCCTCATTTTCCCTCCAGCTGCAGTCACCCTGCAGCTTCAACGAGGCGATATTGTTTTTATATTAATTGTGAACTTTCAGTTTTAAAATGGGCAACCTAGCAAACAATTTTTTATGTTCTCTTGTGGAAAAAAAATAGCATTAATCATGTCCATTATTACCCTTTGTTATATTTACTACTAACTTTTTAAGACATTTATATACTTCACATAAAAACTATTGTCAAAATAGTTTTGCTACACAGGAATATTTACAGACTGAACAAAACTGAGATCTTTACATGATTACAGTCTCAGCAGTACCAGACTCACAAGAACTAAAACAACACCAGACTTTAACGTTTAAAGCTACACCAGCAGGTGATATTTGACATTCACCAAAGAAAAATAAAACAGCAAACAAATGATGAATGGTTATTTAAGATAGACGCACAAAAAAGGACCCAGAATGTGGTGTAATGTAAAGATGGAGAAGTCATGTTTGTGCACAGTTAACTACATGGCATGTAGAGAACGCTGTTTATATACTTCTTTATAATTAAACTTTGCTTTTGTCGTCCTTCAAAACATATATGCACAATTTTAAACCTCTGTTTCTAAAGTCGGCTTTCAAACATACAAATCCATATTGAAAATAATTGTTTTAGGAATTAACTGTGATGGAAGAAAAGCTGCAGCACAACAGCGGACGCTTCCACCTCCATGCCTCCACTGGCTTTTAGTAGTCCCTCATCTTCTGATACTCTACTTCAGTGTACATCTGCAAGCACAACTTAGATAGACGGAAATACATTTTTGAGGCATCTTTGTAATGAAATAAAGGGTAATTACGACGGCATTTTGAAGCTGACTGCTAGTGTGGATGAATAAAAGTAGGCCAGTAAACCAGAGTTGGGGTCTGAGCCTTAATGTGACACAGTCACCAAAATCACACAGACATCCGCAGTTTTAAGTCCCGCATCACGGATAAGCAACACCAAAACAGGTAAGACTTTAAACATACAATTCCCATAAGCATGAAAACACAAAACTATACACTATATATATATATATATATATATATATACTAATGACTTGTAAAACATAAACTTTTGTTACTTATTATGTCTACATAGCTGCAAATTTACAGGAATATAAATATAGTCTGTTTCTACCTTAACGTCACTGCTTTGAACATTGTGATAAAAAAATAAATGCATGTTTTGTTTTCTGTCTAACAGGACCTTAAATGTGCTCAACCTGTAGACAGCTTTGCACAGCTACTTACAACCAGTGTGCACAAACACAAAACATATGAGCAGCAGGACATCCATCGAAGCTTCTGTAACACTTTCCACAGAAAACACAAAGTTTGTGTGCATGTGAGGAGTCTAAGGCTTTCAGAATTGCATACTATCAAGTCAGTCGGTGAGATTTTTGCTCCATTGTGCCTCATGTTTGTGATATTTTGCTCATGATTTTCAACGTTTGTGCATTTTAGGTTGTGCTGCAGTATAAATGCATATCTAATACACGGTAACAGCGGTGTGGGAGTCAGTGAGAGCATATTTTCACTGCACACATAGATGGATTTTCAAAATACCAGAACAATTCATGGTAATCATTTGTGCACAATAATCTCTTGTGCTTCTGTGGTATCCAAGAAGAAGACATTACATTTGCTTCAGATCTTTTTGACTAAACTGTGCTTCCTTTCACAAGAAAAACTATCATAAAATAAGCGCTTTTGCTGTTCACGTTTTAGTGCAGTCCAGCTCACTCTGTGCTACATTTCCAGTGTTTGGTTCTGTACTTCCTAATCTTTGGTGGAACAACTAATCAGTGATTTTCTACTGAACTGTGAAAAGAAAAACTATTATCCTAAATATTATTTATACACTGTACAGGATGTACAAGGATTGTTAGGCATAAACTGCAGCAAGAGTTCGACCTCGGGTCTGTACAGAACACACACAAGTGTGTGTAGAGCAGCCTTTAAAATGGAGAATCTTGTCAAACATTTAGGAGGGCAGCAACAAAAAGCTGCTTATAATTGATGGTATTTTTTACAGTTTAAATAATCACATTCACTGTAATTCTCTGTGCTGAATGTAACCCTGTTAAGTCCAACCGTTTAAACCTCCTGCACTGTGCACACACGTGCATTGCTCTGTCGGGTTTGTGTCTGCTGATGTTACTTATACTAAGGCAAGGAAAAGCAGATCACTTCACCTCAAGCACAAAAACCTGACATACAGATGTAGAGGAGAGTTGTTTTTCCCCTGCTTTGTAACATATAACTCTGAAAGTTGTCTAGATTTTGGGAGACATTCTGGACATTCAAATTACTCCTTGGTGTCATTTGGGGAATTATGTGCTCATAATGTATTAGCTGCTTTCATATTGGAAGGATGACTTGATTTTTTTTTAGGGACTCCTGGTGGAGACTTTATGGCTGAAAAGTAAAATATAACACAAGACTGGGATTTTAAACAGTTAAGAGTCAGACTCTGGTGTAACAGGCGTAGGTGGTGTTGTTGGCGTGGTGGGGCTTATGGCAGCGTTTTGGTAGCTTGTACCATAACAGATGTTTGGAGAAAGCGAGTTAGGATCCAGAGATTTGTTCCCTGCTGGAGTTACATAGGGTCTGCGTGCCAGGGCGGATGATGGCGCCTCGCCCGGCTTAGCGCCGAGGATAAATCTGGACTCATCCTGCTCCTCCAGGTTGGACATGTCCTTCATCATAGTCTTACGGTAGGAGACAGACAACTTGTTGGAGCCATCTGACATTAAGTTGAAGTGGCGGGTGATGAAGACGATTGGAAGAGGTAGCATGGCCAACACGATAAGAGCAAAACACATGATCAGAGCCCAGGTAGGGTAGCTCTGGAAGCGCTCCTGAGCCTAAAGCCACAAAGAGGGTTTTAGTGTCGATGTGCAATGTGAAAAAAACATTTAGAAAATAAATACAGATGCATAACTTATAACCCAAAGATGCAACAACATGCAATCCCTGGAGTTCTTGTGTACAAACAACTCTGTAATATGTGAGGGGGGACTTAATGAACATGAAGCAAGGGTTTGTTTTGTAAGTAATGTTTAAAAAAACAGATTCAGGTAAGATATTATCTGTCTAAACTATCTAGATAGTTGAATACTGAATCCTGTCTAAGACAGAAACAATCCCACACATACTGACCAGCTCTTGAACCCAGGCATTATATCCTGGTGGGATGATGATCATCTCGATGACTGTGGCTGAGATAAGAACGATGAGACAAAGCGGAGAGACGTACTTCCACAGGTAGAAATAGATCTTAGATGGCCTGAAACCCAACATGTCCTCCAGATCCTGCATGAACCTGATGACGAGACAGAAAGGTACACATAAAAAAACCACTAGGAAAAGATTTCTCCACATACAGAGATACAGATATTCAACACTGTGTAGCCGTAATGCACATCCACCCACCAAAGTCTTACCTTTTAGTGCCGTATATCCAAGCAACAGACACATTTTCCAAGATGACTACCACAGTGAGAGGCAGACCAGCGGAATAATCATCAAACATGGTGACAAAATAATTTCCTGAACGCTGAACAAACAACAGGCCACAAAGAAAAGCCACAATACAGCAACCAACTGAAAAGAAGCACAGATAAGAGGCAAGATTGGAAATCACTTAGGTGTTATGTAAAAAAGTTTTTGTGTGCCAGCCAGGGAGTGGTTGTACTCCCTGTTACTGTTTTACATTTAAAACACTCAAACCAGACACAAAGCTAATGCAATTAATTCCCAGATGTACTTTAATCCCATTTAAGTGCTGAGAAAAGGGTTTCTGCTAATAGCCTGTTGGGGAGTGGGTGGAAAGATGCAGTACCTGTGAAAAGCTCCTTCTGGACTTTGTAGGTGTCTAGGACTGGTGTGGTGATGCCAGTCATAGTGCCAATCATGCTACCCAGGCCCAGGTTGATAAGCATGAAGAAGAACATGACCGACCAAAATGGGGAAGCTGGGAAATGAGTCATGGCCTCTGTAAAAGCGATGAAGGCCAGACCAGTTCCCTGAACAGCCTGCAGAGACATGTTCAGCAACATGAAATACTTTCCTTTCTAAGGATTTGGTTTTAGTAAAATGTACCAAAGACTTGCCTTGTTGAGCTCATCCTCCAGGATACAAGGATCCAGTCCTAACCGAGCAAAGCCGTCTTCTTTCACTGTCTTGATGACGCCATACATCTCAGCATAGTCTGATGTAGTTAGATGGGAAAAGTTGACATGTGGAGGAATGAGATCATGACTCAGGACGTTGGAGTTGAGATATCCCAGGATTTTTTCAGCATTCCTAAAGACAGAAGAAAATTTATCAGAATTATTTTAATCCAGACATTTAATCCATAACATAGCTATTTAGTAAAATATCCATCCATCCATCTTCAGCCGCTTATCTGAGGTCGGGTCGCGGGGGCAGCAGCTCAAGGAGGGAAGCCCAGACTTCCCACTCCCCAGCCACATTCACCAGCTCATCTGGGGGGACCCCGAGGCGTTCCCGGGCCAGCCGTGAGATGTAATCAGTCCAGCGTGTCCTGGGTCTTCCCCGGGGCCTCCTCCCACAGGGACGTGCCCGGA
>JBAMIG010000003.1:19053063-19085379 GCA_037177335.1 Kiunga ballochi
TAGATAGATAGATAGATAGATAGATAGATAGATAGATAGATAGATAGATAGATAGATAGATAGATAGATAGATTAATGGTTTTGTCAGCATTCTATCTACTGCATGATGTAAAAAATTACAACCATATGATGTCAAGCTTCACAGCATCATTTCCTTGCAGAACATCTGTGCAACGTGAGTGTAGCATGCAAATGATGCTGAATGACTTGTGCATGTCCCATGTTGCTGCCAGTCTTCTTAGCAGTCTTGCCAGCAAGGACATTCAAACTCTAAATAAGGTTGAGGAAAGCATGAATAATTAAAGTGCTCTCGTTTCAGCTTTGATATTCTTTGTGGTATTTTTAGCTTATTCTTTGCCAGTCATGCAGCTTTGAAGCAAGCCTGTTTTCATTATTAAACCTCCGTGGCACTGATAAACCCAACAGAGAGCTGTATACTTACATATGTACATGCACATACATGCATGCACATGCATGCATGTATGTGCATGCATGGACAAACTCACAGATTGAAATAAAACAAATGGCAAATTTTCCATATTCGGCCCAGTTCCACCAGAAACATCTGTCCACTTGTCGTAGTGTCATATTCAAGGTTGTAAACTGTGAGAATCATGAGTATAAAAATGTTTATCTTTTTTTCTTTGTATTTAGTTTAACATTAACCCTTTATAAGTGAGAGTATGGTAGCATGGTGGTGTGGACTGGTAAATTCTCTGCTGGGGATTAGTATAAAAACAGTGATCTCTTACTTCCTGTCCCTTTCTTTTGTTTCATACTGAAAAAATATGGGTACTTGCAAGATGTGGAAAGATGTCAAACTGAAAATGTACATCTTGATCTGTTCGTAGGTATAAACTGTTTGTTGCTGCAGAAAAAGGAAACCACCATAAATCACACAGACGTTAGCTTCTTGTTTAATCCAGGCGCTCGTGCACACTCAGCAGATGTGCTCCTGTGAAGCTGCAGGATTTGACAGCTGTTCCCCCCACTGAAGCTTTCATGATTCTTTTATGATTTTATGATTTACTTCCCCACCATGTTGTTTTCAAACTGTTCGTCCTGGGTGCCGTTTAACAGCTACAGCGAATATTGCAGAGTGTGTGCGCTGGGCTTTCAGCTGTAAAGGCCGTAAATGACTGATTACCATGAGACTTGACATCCCTATCCCACCCAGACGTGGACACACGTAGTTCCACACTCCGATGCTCCCACGTCGGATCTTCTGACCCACTGCCAACTCCAAGAAGAACAGCGGTATGCCGATGATGAGGAGGAGGATGAAGTATGGAACCAGATAGGCACCTTAAAAACAGGTGGATTTAATTAGTTTCTTTTCAGACACTATAAAAATTTTAATTTAATTTAGATGATGCTTAAATATTCTTTACAGGGTTTTTGTGAGAATTGTATGTGTTATTACCCTTTTACATCTTCTTTATAATACCACTCCTCTATGTTATTCTTGATGATTACCTTCCTGTATTACTTTACAAGTAAAACTAAGGCCTCTCTAGTAACATTCCTCAGGTTGATGGTATTTATTTATATCTTGTTAACCGCCCAGAGACAAGCTTTGGATTGTATAAAAGGTGCCAGGCAGTCTCTGATACAATCCCATATTTTATGCTCAAGTCAACAACTCCTAGTGAAGTTTTCTCATTGCTCCTCGAACCAGAACCCCTTGAAAACTCAGATACGGGCTTCTGAACAGTATCACCAGTTGTTGCACAGTGGGAGCAACATATATAAATGGGTTCTCCTGCATATTATACAATCAGATCATACTATATTATAATCATACTTTATGCATTTTGTTGCCAGTAAGAAAAAATGTGCTTAAATTTATACATTACAAAAGATTTTCTTCAAAATGTTTTGGTCACCAGCACGAGTTAGTGTTAGGGATTAGGGTTTTAATCTAAAAATAAGCCTATATTTGCACCTTTTGGAGCATAATCCGGTTTTATGCATGAAGGATGATTCATCATCCCAAATTTAAAGACACATAACTGGCAAACATCAGCTACATCACAAAAGCAGGAAGTATATTCATTGACACTAGTCTTGCAGTGGGTGGAATATGGGGGTAGAGAGGCCAAATCAAGACTAAAAGAGGGAGGATGTTAGGTGTAGTGAATGATCTTCCAGGATCCTTAAATCAGCTCTAAGTGAATACACTCCATCAGACCTTGTTGAAATGAACCAGCTCAAACAGCAGAAGTGTTATACACATATATAGGAGACGATGCTGAACGGAGAAAAAGATGTGACAAGAAGTAGAAAAAAACAAGGCAGGGGAGCCCACGGTGACAGCAACAACTCCCAAGCAACACAAACCTTTAAATGTGTTTGTAATTGGCTGCCAGACAGCAAATTACACAGTGAAAAATGGGCCACGGCCTGACAAGTCTGCAGGTAAAACATGTGGAAGTAAATCCTGCCAACAGGCAATAAATCCAGCAAACACAGTAAGTAACACAGTAACGCTGTTGATGCACAAGTTTACACCGTGTATGCCTCAGATTACATGCAGTGAAAAACAAGAAGTCATCTCTATACACTTACGTTAATGCTTTACCTACAGCCCCTCTCTGTTTACCAGAGTATCAGTAGAGCCCAGCCCGACTTGCCGGCTGTAGTAATCAATAGTGCAGCTATTTTTAGACTTTTCTGCACTATACAGCTGCTCTCTCGGTAATTTGGTGCTGAATGAAAGTGCTGTGCAGGTTTTGTTGGTTCAGGTCACACAGCCATTCCCATACTAACATTAAGCTACAATGTGATATAATTCACAGATAGTATCATAAAAACTTCAATCCAACGTGTTCCACATGCAGGTTGTGTAAATCTTTATACATTTTTATTTGTAACATGCTCATTAAAACATTCAATGACCGTGTCCTTCAGAAAGAGACTATTCTCACCAGGAGGGGAATATTTTACAGTGGATAAAGTGTTTTTGCATCATTAAACTCAAATATGCAGCTTTGTTTGTAATGAGATGTTCATGCATGGCAGGCCCGTACTGCATCACATTCGACTGTGGCGTTTGCACATCCCCACTACACAGCTGTAAAATGAATGTGTTGCTGAGTGATGCTCTTCTATTGGATCTAAATTCAGATCTCATATTAATGGTTGTTCAAGATCCATACAGTAAACCACACTTCCTATAAAATATTTTAATATGTTATCTAGATACAAAGCCAGACATAACAGCTTTTCTACAGAGTGTGACAAAACATAGTTTTAATTTTAACTCCATGTTTTATTGTTTACAGAACAATAAAATGCTGAGGGCTCATTTGGGGCTTTATGGCTACTCAAAGTATCAAAATGAGCAACAAACAGTAGTTTATATCTGCCAAGAAATTCTGGGAAAAGACAAATGCAAACCAGCAAAACTCAACTGTGATGGTTTTGCTATATGTGCTTTTGTTGTTATGGCCATTTTTATATTCAAGTTGAATCCATTTGAAATGGTTTAAAATGCTACCGCAGAACATTCTGCATCATGGGGTCGGCCTGTTTCAAGAGAAAATATATGCTTGTCATTATGTTTGCATCATCTGTATTTTAATACCTTAATAATAAAGAGAAAGCCTTTTCATGGTGACCAGTTTACTGAAGATGCTGAAAGACACTCAGGCTATTTTTATTTAAGCACCATTGTTAACAGATGGTTGCTTGTGATGGTCATGTGATGCAGGCATGTGGGAATATAGGGAATTGCTTTCATAATAAAAAAAAAAAGGCCTATCAGCTCACCTCCTCCATTTTTTTGGCACAGGTAAGGGAAGCGCCACACGTTTCCCAGTCCCACAGAGAAGCCCACCTGGGCCAGGATGTACTGCAGCTTGCTGTTCCAAGCGGGTCGCCCATCATTTTCGGGCACTTCTATCTGTGGGACTTTCTTTCCTGCGGCTGCTCCAACGTTCAGGGAGCTGCTCTTGTAGTCGAGCGGCTCCTCGTGTGCGAGCAGGTCAGCCACCGACTCTGTGACGTGCTCATGGCTCTGCTCGCGCTGTGTCACCTTGCTGTTTTTCGGCATCAGGGAGGCTGAGGGTTGGGTTGGGAGAGGGGTGGGGGTGGAGTGAGAAAGAAAGAAGGACAGAGACTGGGAGGAACAGGAAAAGAAGTGACAGAAGCAGAGAGTGGAGAAGAGAAAAAATGGATGCAGCTAGAGGGACGAGGCCGAAGAGTGACAGCTGGGTTCCTCTTCTCAGCTACAGCCGGGGAAAATAAAAAGGTCAGGTTAGAAGTGCATCAATTACTCCACAATTTTATGCTTCAACTTGTAACAATGTCGGGTTTAATGCTTTCTTTCCCAGCCAGTAGTTCCTAAATAAGACATCACACAGTTGGTGACTCCATTACTCTTCCATTTAATGCTTGGTTAAGCTTGTAATAAAACACTATAGTGCAACACATGGTTACGTTTCTCCAGAGTCATGAAAGATGCTCACACCCCGACAGGAGAGCATTTGTCATACCAGTGGGTTAACTAAATCTCCCATGGCGCTTCTTCGCTTATGCAATATTGTTGGTTCCAAATATTCCCAATTCTGCAAATTGTTCTATTTAATTTCCCAGCTCTGCAAAGCTTAACTTTAGTGATGCTTTTTTCCCCCTGTAAATCCTCTAATCCTCTGAAGCCTCCCTGCAACATCCATCTCGACCCCTCTTTCAGGGAGTGGTTGGTTCAACCCAAATGTAATGGAAGAAGCGAATATGATGCACTGGCAAATGTGCCCTCGTGTGCTCTCCTGATCCACCTCACAGTGTTGATGTATTACTTATTGAGTGAGTTGCAATCAAAACTGCAAAACATGGAGAGGAAACAAAAAGTGTTTAATGAAAAGGAAGACCTTCAAAGCCTTTGCGATTAAGACTGAAACCTCATATTCCAGACCTGAATGAAGAGGCAATGTCCTATGTGCTGTGTAACAGCAGTGGCGCGCACCATCATCATCATTACAGCACCAGCTGCTTACATCAGCCCCAAAATAAGCTTTCTCATCATCAGCAGATTCTCCATAAAGACCTGAAATGTCACACAATCCTTCTTTGGAAAGACAAGAATGCTAAATCCATGATGTACTTTTGGTTAAAAAGAAACAGAAAAGAAAACCAGCTTTCCTCTGTGCATGTCACGATAAGCTTATGATGCAATAATCCATGAACAGCCATTCACAAGTCTTTATAATCCTGCGTGCATTAACGTTGCTTGTCTGTCCCGTCATTTAGTCCAACACAAGACACCAAATATCATCAGTGGCTGTCAACATCAAACCTGTAAACATCATCAAAATCACCAGGTAACACATCAGCTCACACAACCAGTAATCCTACTGGAAAAAGACATGAACACGGTTCAGACGAGCACATGCCAATGCTTTGTCAGTCTGTGTGGAGCTGGCTTAAAAAAAGCTGGAGATCTGACCGCTTATTCACTGCTCTGTCCTGGAAAAGATTTCCTTCACTCCTGGACCATGTGGGAATCCTCTTTACTTCTCCCCATAACCTCCATCAGCTTGCTGTTCAGCTCACTCTAAATAAATGACACATCAGAGGGATGTTTTTCCATACATACCACTTTCTTTCAGAAACAGTGTCACAAACTGATTTTTTTTATGATCGATTGATGGATAATTATTCATCAAGCTAAAAATCGTGGGTCTCAAATCTGTACAGGCAAAATTTCTATTAAGCTCAGTCTCAGTGTCACACATGGGATCAAAAATCAGGAAATAAAGTATTAGGATGCTGCACGTCCTACACTGGGAATGTTTGGCATAACTATGAATAAATTGTAGAAACAGCATTTTTTTTTAACTTACATATTACTCAAAAACTTTACACATCAACACTTACAGTAAGTTTTTATCCTCCTATTAAAACCCTTTTATGCATCTTTTATCTGCTACTAACAACAGTGAAGTCTGGACATGCAAACACATATAAAAAAGCTAAAACATGCTATTCTCTCTGAAAAGATTTAGATTTTTTGCTGATAAACATTCACAGCCACACGTTTTAGCATGCACCATCTTGTTTCGGAGGATATCATTACTTATAAGTCTGTTGCATGGCTTTAGCAGCCAGCTGATCCGCAATCTGCAGAAAAAAACCCAACTCAGTCTCCAAATTTAGAACAGCACAGAGGCGAAGCACACCACGGGGTATACACGACAGCCTATACGTAGCTTTTATTTTAAATAAGGGCATGAATCCCAGCAGCTCATGAACAACATCAGCAGCACGCATCCCTCATTTGCACCATCAGCTGACAGAGTTCTGGTCATGAGGGATGCAACGACTTCTAGAGGCTATACCCTCAAGGTCACACACATTTATTCCATCCCATTGTAAACAAACACATTTTTGCTCTTCGTGCAAATTTGTACTCCAGTTAACTTTCTCCAAATTTAAAGCGAGAGTTATTCAAATGTGTAAAGACAACTGCGTGATTCAAACTCTTTCCAGAAGCTCCTCAACTTCTGCAATTAAACTACCTGCATCCAAATGTCAACACAGAAGGTTTGGCTCAGGAGGGGATGCTAAAACAAGTATTTTCCTCCTTACCGGGTATCCTCTGCAGCGATCAGCAATATCCAGTAGTTGGGAAGTGTGTTGAAAGTGGCGTGAATAGCTCTTACATCCGCCAGTGTCTCGTTGTGGTCCTGAATGCGCGCTCGCGGGACGGTGAGAGGACGGAGCATCACACGCCGAGCCGCCAATTAACATGCAGGGTGGAGAGTCCGGCGCGCACCGTGACGCACAGAGTGCCGCTCATTATGTGCAATGACAAACCATTTGCCACTTTGTCCCTTGTTTGAGGCTCACGGTTGCATCTCTGCACCGGAAGGAGGATGCTGCAAAGAAAACCCAAAGAGGGTCAAAACTGATTTGTCAAGGTTATCCACTCCTACCTGAGGAAGTGGGTTTCTTGCGCAGCTTTCGTCATCGGTTTCTCCAATTGATGACACTTTAAACCATTTAAAACCTTTAAACTGACAGGACAGTGGGAGGAGATGCGCTTTGGCTCGTGCAGTCCGTTTTAAAGTCATCAGAAATGTCATCACTGACAGCGCAGAGAAAAGGCTAAACGGCCATGAGAGGAAATATAGATCTCTGTTTGTATGGTGATGTTTTGGAAGCTGTTATTAAAACTACTCAGGGGATCTCATCCCATTGGTTCATGTTAGATGATAAATTCAATGTGATAAAAGATGCAACCAGCTTTAATGATGAAAGAAACAAGTAGAAAGAGGAACTTGATGGGCTACTCCATGCTAAAGCTGTCAGTAACAAACACAAAAAACACAATTCTTACATAAAAATATCTGTTTAATTTACTTGAATTATTAATTAATTTATTTATTAAATGCAGCAACACAGATTTTCTCTGCAAACAATTCAGATCATTACAAAAGTTAAAGCTGTGGTTTAGAGCTTCTGTCCCCTCTTTCTAGGTCATTGTTGTGTTTTCATATCTTTTATGCACGTTTCCTTACAGGAGGATGAAATAAGAAATATTTTCTGTTCTACGTGAAGATAATTACAGGTTTATCATTTATTTATTTGTTATTTTATTTTCCTTTGTTGCTTTGCTTCATTATAGCCTAAATAAAGCTGCTTGGAGTTTATAAACCAATAGGACACATTTTTACGTCTCCCTCCTGCAAACATATTGATGAGCAGCACCAAACTCATATTTATTACTGAATGGCCTCATATTGATCATCAGCTCTTTGTGTCACTTTGTCATTTAGCATCACTTTGCTGATGCAAGGATCTTCAGGTCTCAGTTGTTTATTTATTTCACTTTTTTTTTTACATTCACACACATACAGGAGAAATCTCTCACTGTAACACTGTTTTTAACATAAAATAAAGAGGAAATTGTTGTTTGGGTGATAAGTGAATTCAGAATGAAATATCGTCCAGTCCCAATTTTTGTCTGAGCTTTTACCCATCCTCTGTTGTTTTCCTCTGGAGGACCAGTCATTAAAAATAAAACACATATTTTTGTTGTTTTATGAGGAAAAATAAGTGCTACCTGGATAAGCCTTGTGTTTTACAGATGTTTAGGGAGGAAGCTGTGATGCACCATAATTCACATTGTTATCATGTCCCACATCACAGCGACGTGCCTTTTGTACATTTTTGTGTCTCCAACAAGTAAAAACAATCATTACTGGTTGATGTGAAATCTATTGCCACCAGATGTGCCTTTGCAGCAATGTAAGTGTACACAATCAAAGGAGATTTAAAACAATCAATATCAGAGAGAAGCCTTCACAACCGCTGTGTAAACTCTTCTTGTGGCTATTTTGATGCGTACATATTACAAACAGTATCAATCATTGTTTGGGAGGCAGAAATGTGTTAAAGTTATAATTTGTTATGAACGCAGTTGACTAAACGATGGTTTATTGTTGATTAAAGCAGAAAAGAAACAGTTTTTCTTTGTGTTTTATAGATTTAATGATGTTTGTTGACCCCTCTTCTCACCCTGACCTCTTCTCTATGAGCTGCTGATTTCCTTTGTTCTCATACAAATGACCAACAGGGAACTTTGTTTAGTGTGTTTTGAGGCACTAATGGACAAACACACACACACACACACACACACACACACATATGCATACAAGGTTTTCTCCGTGGTCACTCACAGCTTGATACAAAACCATAATTTCCACCCTGTCATCTCATATCTACTTTCATGTGGTTATGGATTTGCGCAGCAGATAAAAACAGAAGGATAAACCACATCCATCTTTCAATGTTTGTTTAAAATACAGAACTTTTAGCTTTATTGTTCATGCTGATGAGCAGATAAGGAAACAGATATCCTCTATTCTGCAATACAAAAGCATGAATTAGTTCCCATACTGAATGATATAAGCATAAAACACAGTGCTGTGTCACTACAAGTTCTTATGAGTCATAACTGAACTGAATTAAGTCCAATAATGTCTTCATGGGGATACCAATCCTCAATTTTCCACATTTGTGAGCATGCACGCTGGTAACTTTGGGCTAAAACATTATCTTCCTGATCAGATGCCATGTCTTTTGATTTGAACTGGGTGGTCACTGCTCTATTAAGACTCCAGGCATGTGACACGGCTGCAGCATGCACAGTCACCCGGGGGACCATAAATCAAGCACCATCCAAACGAGTATCCAGCGATCAGGGAGGAAGATGGTGTCAAGAGGCCATTTTTCATTCTGACTCAATGGATTTATTTTGTTCGCCACAGTGGCTGTTAAACGTGCTATTTCTTAATCTGAAACATCAATAAATGCAACTGTAACTTATTGTCACAGATGATGGATGACAAAGAAGCGTAAATATATAGGATAAATCGGCCTGAAACACTATAATCCTTTTTTACACAAATAAATATGGTCTTTTAAACATGTTGTCCTTCACATTCTTGTGTTTCTTTGCATCACCGTATGAATAACTAAAGCAGAAAAACAGCCTGAGCTGATGTTTCTACTGCAGATCCTCACTGAGTGACGCTTTTAACTCACCCTCTTACAATGGAGCCGTTGCCGCGGCAACCGCTGGATCATATGACAGAGCTTGTCTCATCTCTGCACTCCCTTCACTGGATTTTTCTCATGGTGAATTGCTTCATCCTGGTTGGCCGAGACCAGTGAAGTCAAACAGTATCAATAAGCAGGAATACGGTTTTAGTGTTTTAAGTGGCTGTGCAACACTCCTGCATCGTTTTACCTCCTCTTCTTCTGATAAAGTTTCAAAGTGTAAAGTTATTTAAAGGTGATGACAGAAGATTCCTCCCAGTCTTTCTGTTTCTTCTCTTAATAACTAAGCCCCATTAGCACGTGCCTTAGTCATGTCGTTATGAAGTGAAAAACCACTTGACCAAAGCGGTGCAGCCATGATAACTGCAGGGCACCTGCTAATTGGAGAACAGTGATGAATTTTGGGGCTCATTTAAGCTTTGCATCAGCACTCTTGAGGCCTGTGGGACTGTAGGCACAGAGGTGTTTCTGCCCTCTCTGGTCAGCGAATGACCCAGCAATCCCATCTGGGTTCAAAAAGCTGTAGCTTTGCTGTTTCTTCACTGAAACCATGGCACAGCGCTCGTTGCTTTAACAGCTCTGTCAGTGACATCTATAATCTGCAGTTTTAACCCTAGTTCTTATTTTTCTTTTCATGATGGTGTCACCCATTTAAAAATATGAGTATAACCCAAGCATATTCAAATCTGGCAGCATCTAATTTAGTTTCTTGATAAAAGCTTTTAGCAGAGATCCTGCTACCCTAAATGCAAACATACTTGAGACAAAAGGTGCTGAATGTTACTTAAACAGGATGTAGTTATGTCTCTTTTATGCATTCAGATCTGATTCACCTGATGTCCAAGGAGAATCTGCATGCAGGGCCCAGTGCCAAAAATCCATACTGGACATTGGTGGACTTTGGTGGTTCTCTGGCAGTGGTGGAGTTGGACTTGATTTTGTTGCAGAAATAACTAAACTGGCTCAGAAACACTTCCAGTTGTCTGTGAACACCGATCACCATCCCATCCATGCAGGTGGTTAAAGCTCTATCATGCAAAGGAAGAGTTACGAGTGAAAATTACTCAAATATAGAGAGGTGTTCTGGTGTAAAGTTGTTTAAATGAACTGAAGCTAAATAAAACAATGAAATATGCTCTTTTTGCACACTGTTGTGTTTCTTTAGACCTAAAGCAGAAATAGCTCACTGGATGTTTGTCAGAGTACAAAAATATGCATCTCTGATGATTTGGTGCATTGAAATCTGAATATATAGGCTACCTTCTATATGAGACACAGACAACATGGCGTCTCCCACCAACTTCCACTCTAACATGCATGTAAATACTATTTGCCCGTGTTTAAACATGTTTACATGGTATTTGGAAATCAGCAGCACACATTCAGGCTGCTACTGAAGCTGCTACATACATCAGCGGTGTTGCAGTTGTTTAGTTATAAAAGAAAGAAAGAAAATGGAGAGATTGTTGAAGCCAGCAGGTGAAATGTCACATTGTAGCATACATGCTTGAGTGTAACCTCGCCATCCATAGAGTTACATTGCTCTGAGTTGCAAAACCCAGAAAATAATCTACAATGATCATGATTTCCTGTCCGGTTCGTCATTCACTGAGAATTTCTTGTTAAAATCTTTAAAGATGTCATCATACCCGACTCTCTTCCCACTGTTCTGGCTTCTTGTAAACAATCATTTCCTCAAATACCTTCTTTGGATGTGGTTTTATCTACTCGCCCTATCCGCCTGACGTCAGCATCCTTCCACATCTCTTTTCTCCTTCACTTGCCTCTAACTTCCATTGTCTTGCTGGTTCGCAGGCCCTACTTCCTTTTCTGCACCCCATCATGTGCTCACATGCGCTCATGCATTCAGCATCTGCACCACCACACCCGCCAGTACTTTTCCCTTACTCCAGTCTCATTTATATTCCTCCCTCCCTATCCTTTTTCTTCCCCCTCCCTCCCTGTTTGCTCTGTCTGGGTCACTCTGAGCTACTAAAAAAAGCCTCTCTGCACTGGGTTCTGTGATATTTTTTATCTATGGCATTATTCTTAGAGCAAGGACATGAAGAAACGAAATAGCATGGGTGCCGTCAGTGAGTTTGAATCTGCACGCATCAACAAAATGATCATTTTTAGCCAAAGCACTTGATTAAAATGTTCCTTCATTAGATAAAGTGTGTTATAAAAAGCCAATATGTTGCTTTTGAAAAGTGCTATTTGTCCTTTTCTAAAGAGTAGAAATGCATGTCTTGTCATAAAACCAACCCCACTATGAGCTTTTATCTGTTAAGGCATCCCGGCGGTATTAAACCACAAGCTACTCTTACAGAGATTAACGTTGCACATGGATGTGTTTATGTGCAGGTGTTCAGTCAGGGGAGAAAGTGGGTCATGTAGCACTCGGACATACACCTGGACTCCTCGTTTATTCTAGCAAACACCTTTTCTGACAGTTATTTAAAAAAACTAAAACAACTGTCTTGCCACGGATTTGCAATTTCCTCATTGATTTGAGGGTTTTTACACTAAATTATCCTTTTCTACTACTTTGATTGGTCATTTATCCTAAATCCACAGCAGTTCAGCCTACACACTGTTTCCTGTCATCTCCCTGCCAAACATCTGTTTCACTTAAAAGGTAGGATGCACTGTGTCAGGCTCTGCTCTTTACCCCAACGTGTAAGATTTAACTTGCATTTTATGAGGTGTGTGTGGTCACAGCTTTGGTTATAGAGAGAATAGTTTCTCTATTGGAAGAGGAAAAAATAAATAACCTGGATATTTGGAGGAGAGTTAAAAAGCAGGAACAAATTCCCCCTTATACTATTATTTTTGACACATTTAGCTTTGTAACAGATTGCCCTACTGCGCCAAACATGTGACAGTCTGCAGAAGAACTTTACCAGATGGTCTCTCAAAGAGGAGCCGACAGGGTCAAGGTCAAAGTTCCCTTCCTCGTTTTTTTTTTTTTTGGACAAAATAAAATAATCCTTTCAAAATACCCATCTGCAAAACACACACATTATTACCTAAATAATGTTTGATTCACCGAAACGTTGGACCAAAGCAGAAGTTTAAATCTAAAAAATATTTAACAAGAATTTATAAAAACATGATAAAGTGCTTTTTATTATCCAAACAAGTTTAAATTTTTTTAAGAAAGTTTATTCTGGCGTGTGCAGAAGAATCCCAGAAAGCAGCAGAAGTATGAAAATATGAAGCTCCACAGGAAAAACAGACACGAACAAGTGAAAAGAAAAGTTTCCAGTCAGATGTAGTTTAATAAGTGGAAGATCAGCTCTCTGCTGTGCAGACTGTAATCCGTTGTGTGGGAGTGCCCTACATACACACCTCTGTGTTTTTTCATCTATGTTTTATCAATAATAATAATGAGCCGTACACAGCAGTGTTTAGATAATAATTCAAGCCACATGTGAATTTGTGTGAAACAGTTAAAAAAGGTTTAATAGAAACCATGACATGCATTTTAGTGTCACATGACCAGCTGCTATTAAAGCTTTTAGGATCAATATGTGAACATAACATTGTCCTCTAAAATGTCCCACGTCATTTCTGAGTTTGTGATACGAAAAATAAACGTTCATGTCACTCCAAACAACCGGACCTTTTCAGCAGCCACACGTTTTTTTTTTTTTACTAGTAAAGTCTGCTGCATGCTGATGATTAGAAAACAAAAATACATGTATGAATATTTCAGTTAATCTTCAGCTTTATTTTACTGTTGTGTTTAAATGTTATTTAATTAAGAAATAAAATACAGTAAAAACTTGTTGGTGTCAGATGTTTTGTGGGTGGGACGTGACAAATAAATGCATACTTTACTCAGTCTCCTTTCTGAGGATGGAAGTTAGAGTCTTCTGTATCAATCCAGATCAGTCACAATCCATTAGCCTGGTTTCCAGGTGATACTGCAATAAAAGCAGATGCAGCAGCATGAGTTCAGTAAAAGCAATCCAGAAAAACAACTTTTTATCCATAAAAATCCATTTTAAACTAACTTAGCAGGATTTTCCGCAAATCAAATGATACATTTTGAGACTAAACAAACCTGTTTGTTTCAAATCTGTGACCTACTGATCAAACTGTTTTTGGTAGATTGGAAATCATTTCAAGCTGGTAAAGGTTTTGTACTTTTATAGCACTTTTCTACACATCTGTGTACTCAGAGCACTTTAACACTATTCAGCCATTCACCCATGCACTCATAAATTCACACACTGGTGAGAACTGGGAGCAACTGGGGGTTCATTGTAATGCTCAAGGACACTTTGACATGTGGATTACCAGAGCTGGGATTTGAACCACTAACTTGCTGGTTATGAAATGACCTGCTCTACTACATGCACCACAGCCACCCAGTGCAAGGCAACCAGTTTGGAAACATTCCCCAAAAGGAAAAAAAAAAAGAAGAAGAAAAAAATCAACATCAGTAGATTAAGAAACCATTAAATATTTTTTTCTTTTTACCAATAACTGTGACAGAAAATGATCATAAGAATAAATATGATTTAACATGAAATTTGTTGTTTTTAATGGAATCCAGAAATTGCGCATTTTGTAGGTAGGTTTTTTTGGTTTGATAGTTCTGTTTTTTTTAACCTTTTTATTGTGATACCTTTCCTGTTTGGATGAACTAATTATATTTAAAAAAGAAACAAACCTGCCCCCTAGCGGTGATAATCTGGCATCACACTCAGAATCCACGCAAGCACCAACTGGTCCCCACACAGAAACACAGCACTTTTAGATAGTGTTATAACTGGTTTCTTCCTAAAACCAGTGATTTATCAGAAAATGCATAATGGATTCAGTTTTTCTGTCAGACTGGAAATGGTTTAGAGATATTTCTCCAAAACTGAGAAATAATAGCCTATCTTTAAAAAATTGCCTCATTTTCAGTTTGATGCAGGAATTCATTTAGATGCAATGATACTTATATCATTAAAGTGTAGTTTGTTCTTTGTTATTTTGAAAAGCTAAATTTATTAATATACAAACACCTGCAGAAGAAGAAGCCATGAGCGTTTGGGATGTATGTTGATTAAATAATATGCTGATCTACTAACCTTCCTTTAGTTAAAAACATTTCTGTCAGCAGTAATGCTGAGGTTATAGCAGCTCATAAAATGGTACCCATAAACGGAAATGTTTGAAGTTAATGATCTGTAGATAAACAGTTGGTGTTATTTCTTCACTCATTGCCATTAAACCACAGTAAATAAATTAGAAACAAGACAGAAGTGCACATAATGTAGAAATACTGGAACATTTGTTTTCTGATTAGTTTCATGTGCAGGTGTTTGTAAAAGATGGTGATGAAAAGTGATTATTTGTTGCATTGAGAGATTTATGAAATAACTGCTATGTTTAATTTTCAACAGAAAAAATGTTGCATTTTCAGGATACATCATGATGCATTTCAGGCTTCCTCAAGAGAATTTCCTATAATAAAAGATTTCACATTTGCTTTGTAACCTAATTGACTTAGCAATCTTCTTTTTATTTATTTTTCCTCATTGAAGCCATTAAATTTTCTGGATGTTGATCCAAACCCTACTTTCATTGTATAGGATAAATGGTGCACTTTTTGTACATGCTATTCTATTCTATCTAGTAATATGTAATATGCAGATAGCTTTTAAAATGTGCTGATAAGAAGCTGAAAAGTTTATTTTACTGTGCAGACAAAGAAAAAAAGCACTTCTAAAATGCTTTTGTCTTTGCATGGCAATTTTAATTTACTAACCTGTAGATTTAGAAGATGCCATCATAGCAATGCACAGGAATTTTCTTGAATTAAGGCAGTGATTTACATTACAGCTTTATTTCTGTTTTTAAAGCAGTTTGTTTTTACAATCAAACATTTCTACGACTTTACTGAATATTTTATTTTGTATAATTGTATATGACTCCCACAATTATTTGCAATTTTGCATTAAGAAACACTCAACTAGCTTTACATTTTCATGTGTAGTAGGCATTCACCCAAATGCATCTCTTATTTCATATCAAAATCTCTACACTCCCACCTGTCCTTACTGTCAGCATCCATTTACAGACATGTAGTTTCAGTGTCAGTACATCTTCACACGATCTATAGCTATTGTACAAATCATATTTTGCTAAACCTGCAAACAAGCAAGTTGCACTTATTTATTGAGCCTTTATTGTAGATAAAACTTTAACTTCCGGTCTGAAAGTAATATTTTAACATTTTCTGCCTGTATAACATGACTTTACTTTAAGCCCAGAAAATTGAGCCGCGCCCGGTTTTTTTTTTTTTTTTTTAATTTTTTATAATGGGTGAGGTGCTTTTCTTCTTCTTCTTGCTCATTTTAAAATGATGTACAAGCCTCAGAGCCAATAAGCTTTTTTCACTACTAAGAGGCGGGACTTCCGGTACAGTAGTGCAACTTATCCAACATGGCGCTGACATCGTTCGCCAAAGTGTAGTGTGTAAATCGTTGCAAGTTCAGTTGTCGGTCGATTTATTTAGAAGAGAGTACATTAACTTAGATCAGTAGTTGTTAGTTGCAGTCGTCTGTTTCTTGCGATGAAAGGGAAAGAACGATCGCCGGTAAAGAAACGCTCCCGGGCGCCTGATGACAGCAGAGACCGAGGTGGAAGCTACCCGGTTAACAAGAAGACAGCAGCGCTCTCGGCTGGCGGCAACCCGAGCAACAATAGCTCCTCTCAAAGCGGAGCTCCGGCCAGGAGAGGTTTGCATAACGAAAAAAGAGACATGAGGGATTCAGACGGATATAATTCCTCCAGTCGGACTGGTAGCGGCTATGACTATGGAGTTGTTGCGGGAAACAAGCCACACGGTAGCACTGACAACGCAGCGGAAGCGTCCAGGTCCGTTTCACGCAGCGACTCGCGGCCTCCGTCAAACCCAGGAAGTGAGTACAAAACTCTAAAAATAAGTGAACTTGGCTCCGAGTTAAACGACGAGGACATAGAAGACGGCTTGTTCCACGAGTTCAAGAAGTTTGGAGACGTGAGCGTTAAAATTGGTCGTGAAAATGAAGAAAGGGTGGCGTTTGTGAACTTCAGGAGGCCTGATGACGCTCGAGCGGCGAAACACGCTCGCGGCAAGCTGGTGCTTTATGATCGACCCCTGAAAATAGAGACTGTCTACGTAAGCAAGCGCAGAAGCCGCTCGCCTGTTTTAAAAGACATTTTCCCTCCAGAACATAGACACATCCACTCTCAGAGACCCCTGTCTCCCACAAGTTTGGGCTACAGAGACTACCGGCTACAGCAGTTAGCTCTGGGCCGCCTCCCCGCTCCCCCTCCACCCCCACCTCACCTCAGGGACCTGGAAAGAGACTTTTCAGTGTATGAAGCCAGAAATAGACCCCCGTTCATTCCTGAATGTACTGTTTTCCGTGACGAGGATCTAATCAGCCCCGAGGACGACCAGAGAGCAAACAGGACTTTATTTCTGGGCAACTTGGATGTCAGTGTGACAGAAAATGACCTAAGGAGGGTGTTTGACCGGTTCGGGGTGATTACTGAGGTTGACATAAAGCGAGCAGTGAGAGGACAGAGCAACACATATGGATTTATTAAGTTTGAGAATCTTGACATGGCTCACCGTGCCAAAATGGCAATGTCTGGGAAAATAGTGGGTCGTAGCCCTATTAAAATAGGATACGGGAAACCAACCCCCACAACCAGGCTATGGGTGGGCGGTCTTGGACCCTGGGTTCCACTTCCTGCACTGGCCAAAGAGTTTGACCGCTTTGGTACCATCAGGACTATAGACTACAGAAAAGGTGATGTGTGGGCTTACATTCAGTATGAAAGCCTGGATGCTGCTCAGGCTGCATGTACCCACATGAGAGGTTTCCCCCTTGGTGGTCCTGATAGGAGACTCAGAGTGGACTTTGCAGACACAGAACATCGCTACCACCAGCAGCAGTACATGCAGCTTCCTCTCCCCCTGCCACCCTATGACTTGGTTCCCGAGCCCTTTTCTCATCGCCTCCCGGAGTCTGTGAGAGTGAGAGAACGGTCCCCTCCACTTCCTGCTCGCTTTCGAGAAAGAGATCTCTACGCTCCCGCTGAATGGTCCGGTCTGAATGTCCACGACAGGATGCGAGGGCCGGGGTTTGATCCCATAGAGCACCTGGAAAGGCGTTTCCAGGAGAAATGGTCGATAGAGCGGGAGATACAAAGCCGCAAAAAGAGACATTTAGAGGACGGCTGGCGGGCAGAGCCTTCACCTGATGGCAATGACTACGGTGTGCGGCGTAAGGGAAGCTCATTGGAGCGCAGCCCCGGTGGGAGCAGCCGTGATGGGGGGCGCTACAGTGACTCTGAACGTCTGCCTCGCTCCGGGAGAACATCCCCAGTCAGGGAGCGACAAAACAGCCATGACACTGGGCCTGCAGAAAAAAGAAAAAGAACACGTAGCCCCTCTGAGCCAGGCTCCACCTCAGAGAAAGACCGCAGGCATAAAGTAGGTGACTCCTCAAAAAGCCCAACAAAGAAGGAGTCCCGCTCAGAATCTGCAAACTCTTCACCATCCAAGTCTGGCACGCAGCCTAACCCCGGCACTGATGGACAGAAGCTGGGTCAGGCCTGGCAGGGAGTCCTCCTGCTGAAGAACAGCAGCTTCCCGACCTCCCTTCACCTGCTGGACGGAGACATGAGAGTGGCTTCTAGTCTACTGGTAAAGGGCTCCACTGGGGTCAAAGTGTCCCAGCTGAAGATCAGCCAGCGCCTGCGTCTGGACCAGCCAAAGCTGGATGAAGTCTCCCGACGCATCAAAGCCGCCGGCTCCGCTGGGTACAGCATCCTCCTGGCCGTGCCCAGGAAAATGGAAGACGGCGGAGGCCAGGATGCCAACAGCTCCACAGAGAGGCCGCTCAAGAACCTGGTGTCCTACCTGAAGCAGAAGGAGGCGGCCGGCATCATCAGCCTCCCAGTGGGGGGCAATCGCAATAAGGAGCACGGTGGAGTCCTGCACGCTTTTCCTCCATGCGAGTTCTCCCAGCAGTTTTTGGATGCCTCTGCCAAAACCCTTGCCAGATCTGAGGACGATTACTTGGTGATGGTCATTATCAGAGGAGCATCGTAAAAAAAAAAAAATGAAAGAAAAAAGGAAAAACATGTGCACACATGTCTGTTTTCACTCAAATTAACTGTTAAAATATGTGAGATGTGATAACAGTGGTGCAGGAGGGTTCTTATTGTGAGTTCCCTAATCTGTAGGATCTTTTATTTCATGCAGTTATAAGTTTATAGAAGGAAAAGTCACATCAGTACAGATGTCGCCTTCTTGCTCTTTGGGTTTCAGATAATTTGCCAGCTAAAGGGTACTCCTCTGAAGATAATTCAGAGCAAGCTACATTTCTGTTAATCACTCTATATGTTGCCTTATCATTTAAAAAAACATTTCCTTTTATATGCTTTAATTTCACCCTCTTTATTAGTTTATGGGATTGATTTGAGAAGTAGCATTTCAGTACCTGATCCACTTTTGTTTGAATGAATCCCATCAAACACAGTGATTTTTCTCTTAAATGAGGAAATGTTTGTTCTGAAAGCTTTATCCATGACTCATTAGGAGATTTATTCCACATGTGGGTTTGTATTGTTGACTGAGTTACATTTTTGGATGGTCTTATTTAGTGTGACAGCTATTCAGTTGTCCTCAGAGAGCTGAGAAGAAGCACGAGAAGTTAAATAATGTGAAAATCATTTTTCAGAGGCTTGTCTTCAGCTTTGTCCAAATTACAAAATGGTCCAATCCCTTTTTTCCACCATAAGCACTGGTTCCCACAGCACCCATATTAGCTCTGTCTTAGATTATAATGGTGATAAATGCAGGTTTATTCGCCTTGACCATTTTTTAAATTGCTTTATTGATAATGAGAACATTTAAAGATGGTGATAAACATCAAGGTTTATTCTCGTTTTTTTCCTAGTTTACGAGATTTAAACTTGTCTTTCTATACGGCACGAATCATTCATGTTTGCTGTTTTTTTTTTTTGCTTTATTTGCTCAGTACTTTACAGGTATATTGTACTCTGCAAAAAAATCCCTTCAATGGGATTTATTTTTTATTTGCAAACTGGTTTAATCAAAGGTTTGTCTTCTGTTAAAATCTATTATAGTTTATAACACAGCAAAACGTGTTTTGTTAGGAACAAAAGATGTCAGATATAAATGAGGATTTATATGTATATTATGCACATGTTTTACCTGATCTGGAGTCAAGAAGTGGGAAGTATTACTACACTATCTGAGGACTTGTGCTCCACGGTGGCTTTATACGCCACGCTTTCTGAACGGACTTTTAATGATTGTTTTTCATGTTTTGATTTGAGTACTGTGTTTCAAATGGAAAAACAAAAGAAATGTGCTGTATGCTGAGGATATCTGGAAGGAGAAGTGGAGAACATCAATGCTCATGGGCCTAAGAAGTATATCTAACTGTCAGGAAAACACACAAAGTGCGGCTTGCACTTGATCTTGTCTTAATAAATTTGCTCTTTCGTGGGAAACACGAGTGCTTCGGAAGACAACTTTTGTGACCTGTTCTGTTCTTGGATCTGTTGATCAAAGCGGAGAGGCTTTGGCTTTGACAGCAGGAGCCTTCTCGGCAGGAAGGAGAGGAAATGTGGGAACCGGGGGAAGCCTCTCGGTTCTGTTTTCATGTTTGTTGAACATTCAACATTGTTCAACATTTGTTGAATGACCTTTTTTTGTGAAGAGCTTTTCGTGTGATCTTCATTCTAAATGAAATTTGCCCACCCTAGAGTACTTTTTCAGCAATTCTAGTCACCGTCGCCTCTGATGTGTGGCTTATAGCGCTCCGTGGAGGTGTGGCTGAAAACCAGGCAGCGCCCATGTGGAAGCAGACAGTCGTCTTTTCATCTGTTGCACACTGGGGCAGAGATTATTTGTTCAGCGTCTGCAGCAACTGGAGACGGAACAGATTGCTTGTGCGTAGTCGCGTTGAAGAGGAAGACCTCTGTGCTAGGGCCAGACTTCACATCTCAGCCTGTTTTTTTTTTTTTCTGGAGCTAAAGGTTGAGAAGGTGACGGCATCTGCTTCACCTGCTAAATTGGAAAGGAAGCGCATCAGAAGAGAAAAGCCTGTAGAGTCCAGTTATTAGTTGATTTGTTGATCTCATTTATGCACTTTATAAAAAAAACATCCTTTGCCAAACTGCAGTGCAACCAGACACTGCTGCAGGATCAAGCAAGTTCAAGATGGTGCTGCTTCCTTTCGGGTCCAAGCAGGAAGACCTCACACAGGTGTTTCAGTGAGATGCGACAGCGTCAAGTCCCTCTCCAGCTGTTTGAGCATCTGTTTCTCAGGTAATGATGGTAAACAACACAACTGCGTTTTGCAATGTTGGAGACGTTTCAGACACAATGTTTAGAAGAAGAAGAAAAGCGCAATGAGGGCGAAGAAACATCGCTCTGTGGTTAATTTTAAATGTAATGTTTGTTACAAAGTAATGTTATTTATCATCTAAAGGTGACTTTAAGTTAATTCAGGTCTCCTGGTGGGCTTGTCGTTACTTTTTGGTTGTTGCAGCCGTGAAGATGAAGGAAGTGCAGCTGCTTTGACTGCATTGTAGAAATGCTGCAAACAAAAGCTTAAAATCCCAGGATTAAAATCACTTATAGCACAGTATCTGTTCAGATTTATACTTTGAAAAAACACTATTTAAAGTGAGTTTATTTTACATTAAAACATATTAAAAAGCAGCATATTTAGCTTTTTATCCCGCTTTCTTAGATGCTTTAGCATTCATACAGGATCAGCTGTCTAATCTCACCACAAAGAAGCCATCCCATAAACGACTGCAGGAAGGAATAGAGGTGAAAATGAGATTATTTATGTTTCAGTCAGAAAAATAAGCTTTAAAACGCTGCATGTGCAACTGTCTTCTTCCACCAAAAGGAGAATGAATGGCAGCTGTGCGTCATGTTGAGCAGATTCCCAGTTGGAAAAGCGACTTTCAGACCCAGCAGGCTCGATAAACTCCGCTCGCTTCTGCAAGCAGTAAAAGATTGCATATGAAAAAGGCAGACACTGTTTACCAAACATGGGAAAAAGTGGATGTGTGAGCAGCAGCTTTAAAAGGGTCCATGTGTAATTCTGTTTATCCTGAACTGTATGAAGGTGCCTCAAACTTTGTGCTGCTTTGGAACAATTATCCAGCAAGATCAGTAAAACATGCATGTAGGTTTATGAAGTACTGAGCTTATTTTGCATGTACACGGAGCATTTTTATGCTTTTTGGGCAGCGTTTGAGGAAGTTTTGAGAAAGCTTGGAGGCTAATTAATGCAGATGTTAAGACACGAGCGGAAACCCACAGCTTGAGGTTTTTGTTTAATATGTTAATAGTGACATAAATATCTTTAATGTATTATTAGGATGTAGTATGTCCTTCAGAGGCTTGATATCTGCAAGCGTTTATTAATAATTGCAATGTTTAATAAATCAGATACTGATGGCACAGTGGTTTGCATTCATTATAAAATGTTGTTATAGGGGTACAACAGTAGGGAAAAGCATAGGGGCTGCAGAATGATCAGTCAGTATGTGTGCAGCTAAATCGCATCATGTTGGAGCAGTTAGCACTGCGCTGTCAGCAGGAGAATGTCAGCGTTTTAGTCAACACAGAGCTCAGGTTTCAGCGATGGAGATAAATGAACATTTACACCTTTCTGCAAAAGCGGGTTTAGTGTTGACTGGATTTACTTCAGCTGCTTCTTTTTTACGTACAGCTCAGCCCAGCCTGGTCAAATAAACTCCCAGATGTTATTTTTGTTATCCTTCTCTTTCAGGAAACAAAGTTCTGCACTTGTACACAGAGATCACGGGGTAAAGCAGTTCACCCACGGACCAGCAGGTTGGAGGTTTGAGTCCCCCCCAGTCCTCTGTCATTGTAGTGAGTTAGCAGCTGTGTTGCTGTTAGTCTGCACCCAGGCTGGCTGCAGCTACGCATGTTGCTTCCAGTCACCACGTATGAATGAGTCATGGATTCAACGTAAGCATGCTGAGTGCCGCCAGCAGCACTATACAAATCTAATACACCGTTTTTACGTGTTGAATGTGTTCAGAAGCTGCTCTTAATGAAAATGTTGAGTGTTTCAGGACGTCCCATTGCAAGGTGAGGATGAAAGGAGGATTCAACCCGCTGAAAAAGCCTCGTGCAGCGTCATGGAGCGTTATGGAGCGTTGCTGAACGACCTGCCATCTTTTTATCGCCAGCTGTGGAAACGTTGGTGAGTGCAATTTAAACTTAACTTAAACATGCTGTTTTTATGTTTACACATGTCTTTTATTTAACTGTGTAAAATTAATTTGATTTTATATTTAAATTAAAAACATTTGAATGAAAATAAAAACTGATTTTGTGTCTTTTTTCCAATAAAAAGGATCCAGATTTATGTTTAAATGCCAGCTTTTAGTTGTTATGTGGTGGATATTATTATTCTCACACACTGGGAGAATAACAAACAGAGGATCGTTTGGTCATTTTTCTCACAAATGAGCCTCTTTCAGCACCTTTAATATTAGATTTAGATGAAAACAGATGATTGTGTACTCTGAAATACACCGTGGTAGGAAAAGCATCAAGGTTGAAGATGAAAATTGTTTCATATTTTGGTTAGACTTGCTTCCCTGCAGCATAGATTAATGAATTAAATCTTTCTGTCTTTAAACGCCTTCTTCTTAGACGTGTGATTGGATGATCACCCATCTATAATGGTGAATAAAACAAGGGTTAATCCACTTGGCAAAATGAGCTGAAAGATGATTTGGCAAAATTAAATAATTTATTAACAATGTTTTCATTTATTAATCCAAAAAACCAAACTTTTTTTCTGTTTAATGCTCATCTGCAAAGCCTGGAAACTCCTTAAACAACTGCTAACATAAACAACTTTGTCCTACTGGATAGAAAACCGCTAAATATGGCCGATGATTTATGTTGTGATCTGCAGCTAAAAGCATTTTACAAAATGCTTATAAAAAAGCCAACAACAATCCTTACTGGTGTGTTTATCAGACCAGTATAACATGGACGAGGTGTTATAAAGCACTGAGGACAGCTTGGTACGGTGGCACCAGGTTCTGTAAGGTAACAGCTGAACTGTCGTGAAATAATCTGTAAAAGTGAAAAAAGTCCAAGCAGAACGTTTTCTAAAGGGAATAATGAATCCAAACGTCTCCCTCTGACGTGGATCCTGTGTATCTGAAGGCCACTAGATGGCAGAAGACTCAATAAGCTGCACTCCCAGTCACTTCATCATTCATGCGGTTCTTTTGGGATGGGCCTCAGGAGGCGATGAGTCATCTCACTCAGAATTCAGTCTTTGAAACTCAGTCATTCACTGTCATCAGGCACTGGCTCACACTTTAAGCCATCTGTTTGTGTGGTGATCCCAGATTGTTTTCAGACAGCTGCATTTGTCCTAAATATAATCTGTTTCAATAGCATCGTTCAGCTCCTTCCCATGAAAACATAACCAGTACATCCCTTTTTCCTTCTACAAGCATGCATATTCACACATTATCTTTAATAAATATGAAATATGACAAACACAATGCTGAACTTTTAATCCCACACTGCTTTACATGTGCTGAGTAAACATGGTGACATGAGAATGCAGTTACAGAAACGGGGCGTACGGACATTCCTGCAGACCTTTTCAATCATTCATCCAGCATGAGGAGGAGGAGGAGGAGGAGGAGGAGGGGGTTTGCAGAAGAGCAGGTGAGGTTTCATGCAATCACATCAAAATGGCCTAAACACACTTGCAACACACACATCTTGTTCCCTCACAAATATGGGACGATTTTTTATTTTAAAAAAAAGCCACAAAAAGACGTTTTATTTAATGATTTATTTATTTTGACAGCGATTCCACAACATAGATATGTCTGCGTTTACATGACGACACCTGAATGCCACATTAAATCTTATATAATCAAATTGTTATTCTGTTTTGATGTATGAGAGGAGAACGAGACAAAGTGAGGAGTATTCAACAACCCAAGTAAGGATGCAAATCCAGCAGCTCAGAGTTATCACCATAAATATTACTATTGCAACTGAATATGGCAACTTTTACATCCTGCAATCTGTGAACAAGCACAACCGGATCCTGCCTTCATGGTTTGATCATTTATTGCTTTCACTCTTACAGAATAAGAGACTTTTATTTTGTTCTCAACTTGGTAAAAATAAAGATACAAATGGACCATATGCATTTATTACTTACAATACAACTCCTTTATTGTTCTTTTGAATAAGAGCCTTCAGTGTTATTTCTAGTCTTTTTTTCTGGTCTTCTCCAGGTATTTCCTGCCATCGTTTCTATTCTCTATAATTCAAAACAGCTCATTATATGCACAACATATAAGAAATGTTTGCATAAAACAGACTTCTGAGTCACAAATACAATAAATGACCATGACATAATGATCTGTAATGATTTCTGCAAACACCCCATATATAATTAGATTTTAACACGTGTCAGTCTTTGGTTGTTACCAGTAACTTTATAAAGGAACACAACGATATGCCATGATTAAATGCATATGAAATAATAAGATGAAGCTTCATTATTTATTCCACTCTGCTACATTTATTAACCTGCCATTAGTGTGCTTTGTTTTCCCACGTGCATTGCTGTTATTGTTCATTTATAGGGAGCAGCCTCAGTATCATAAGTGTTTCTTCAGAATGTGAGATGCAGTTTTTTTTATACAGATGAGCTTTTTTTTTTTGTTAGCAGATTTGTAATAACATGACATGTAAAACATTATTTTCAGTGAGTGAAGTAACACTTTCATCTATAATAATGTGAGTTTTTACTTTGTTTAGAAACTTATGATTTTTTAAAATTAAGTAACTTGTAAAAAACAAAAAGAAAACAATAACAAAAGCTGCAGCTTGTGTTGTTTACTCTGCATCTATGTCAGGTGGCTTTGAGGATGTGTGTGCTGGCTGTAATACCCGCTGCTATTTTTGTTAGTGTTTAAGAGACTTCTGGCTGACTTCATTGGTTGATTTCTTTATGCCTAATGCCTGAAATCATTCAGTAAAGGCTATGGCTTTCAGTTGCTTTCCCCTGGGTGATTTTTTCCTGGTAGCTCTATTAGCAAAGCAGGATGCTATTATGGTAAATGACACATTATGCAAAAGGCACTGAAAAGATAAACCACTCTTCACTCAAAAGCATGTGAGGTTGAATTTCTGCATAATTTTAGTTTAGAATAAGGCATAAACTAAATAAACTTTGAGGTGATATTTCCTACATTTTCAATGCTGTGATCATTATCATCTTTTGCATGTGTAATGGGAAATAATGCTTCATTATTTACATCAGAGTTTCTGGATACAATCTAGAGCTGTAAAAAAATAAAAAAATAAATAAATAAATCACACTTGTCGTAAAACAAAAAATCTACAAAAAAAAATAATTGTCTTTATCAATAAAACTAAAAAAGAACAATGGTGTCGATAACTGCTTCACTAAAACTGACTTTAAAGTAGACTCACGTCTAGTCAGTGTATAAAATCACTTCAACAAAGGCCAGTAAGTGTAAAAAGCAATTACCTGAACAGACACATGATATGAATTAGAATAAATTGCATAATGAGTTGTCCTTGCAGCATCATATTCTGTGAACACATCAAAACAGGAACAAGACATAAAACATAAACCATAATGAAGCTCTGCACAACTTATCCCAGTAACATCCCTGCTGGAGAGCGGCCTGATGATGGGAACTGAAAGTATTAATGGTCCCAAAAGTAATTCTAGGCATCTACATCACAAACACAATGTCAAACTTTTGTATTTTTCCTATTTATTAACTTTCATGTTTGAAATACTGAGTTTATTAACTCCTACCAGAAGATTGTAGAAGACTTTCCCCCTAAATGTTCATACAGACACAACACGGGTTTACATTAACGGTGACAACTAAAGCGCATTTTAGGAGATAAACCTTTAATTTAAGCATCATTGCTGCTTTACATGCAGGCACTGGGAATTACCTTTACATCATTGGTGTATAAGAGCACACTGAGCTAACAGATTCTGCATCAGACCTCCTCCTTTCCTTGCTGTCCACCTGCATCTCCTCGTCTTCCTCACCTATCGGATTCAGTCTCCCATTCTGCTCCGGCTGATCCTTATGCTCCAGCAGAGTGGCGTGTCTGTAAGGGAAACCCTCACCCATTCCTCTTTGTTGCTCTGTCTCTTTATGTGCCTGAGAGAGGCTAACAGTTGAGGAGTGGAGGCTCTCTCTTGGCTCATCTTTCTCCATGTCCTGACCGGAGCAACCATTGCAGCGACACGGGGTGAGATACAGGTAGACGAGGACCATAACTACACTTACGAGACAGGCAATGAGGGTGGTGTAGGCCGTTTTTAGATTCTCAATCCCACCGCTCATGGTGAAGTTAAAAACCACTACAGTTATGTAGAGCGTCTCGTTGAAGGAATCACTTGTCGCATAGCAGGTGTACACACCTGAATCTTCTGCTTTCAGGGGCCCGATGTGGAGGTTCTCCCCATGAAGCATTACAGCTGTCGTGTTATGATAAGACAGAGGTATGTTTCCTGGCAGTGTCCATCTCTTTACCATGTCCTTCTGCCTGGTATCACAGTGCAGTAACAGAGATTGTTCCAGATAGGCCTCTTCTTTCAGAACTTTGACCTCACTGCAGTTCAGATAGGCCTTGTCTAGATCCACAATGAGCATTTTCTTCTTCTGCGGACCTGGTATCACACATGTGTGACTGCTTGTGAAGTCAGTGGCGGAGCTGAGGTTCTTGAGGTGCCATCGGGCCACCAGGTCATAAAGCTCACAGCTACAGGTCAGAGGGTTGCTGTGGAAGTATATCCCATTCTTGATCCAGGCAGGGAGAGCCTGAAGCTCTTGCAGAGACAGAGCTTTAATCTTATTGGAGGAAACATCCAGTAGTCTCAACGTTTCCAGCCTGCTTCGCTCTTTCACTAGCTCCAATGGGAAACGTGTGATTTGGTTGTGACTCATATAAAGCCTCTGCAGAGACAGGAGGCCCGAGAAGGCAGTGCGATCTATTTGGTGGATGTTGTTCTTGTAAAGTACCAACACCTCCAGATGCTCCAGCGGCTCAAAGATGAGCTCATCCAGCTGGCGGAGGCCGTTGCAAGAAAGGTCGAGATAACGAAGCTTCGTCACGTGCACAAATGCTTCAGAGGAGAGGAAGGTGAGGCCGTTGTTGCTGAGTAGGAGGCTTTGCAGTCTGTTGAGCTTCACGGGGGTCCACTCAGCACGCAGCTTTTCGATGCTGTTGAAGCTGAGGTCCAGAACAGCCGTGTATTCTGGAAGAGCTGTGGGGACATTGCTGAGATTTGCACTGGGACAGCTGATTATGTTCCCAGCACAGACACAAGTCTTACTGCAGTCCAGGTGGGGTCCCACTAACGGCTCATAAGCGCTCACTACTGGTAACAATAACGTTAGATGCAGAGCTATGATGATGCTTCTGGGTGAAGCTGCAACAGGGATGATGCAGATGGAGGGCCCCATCGTGTCAGCTGCAGGAATTAGTCTAGTTCACTGTGATGCCGTAAAGCTGCAAGAACACAATATGATCAATCAGTCAGAGCTGTTAAACGCAAAGGGTGATGTCAGCCCATTATACAAGGTGCTAAGAATGCAGTGAGGGAAGTGCTAATGCAGCACCTAATACTCTGCAGACGTGCTGCATTAGAGGAGAAAAAGTTGTGCATTTGTAATCAACAATGTGTCAGTAATATTCAATACACAGCAACAAGAAAGTTATTGGATAGATGCATTAAATAATCCGAGTGAAGGTGATATATTTATCTTTTATTCTAGTCACATCCCATCGTCAAAAACCTCCCCACTGCATCCGAAATATTTCTGTCCCGTTGCTTTACCTTCAACGGGTGACAGCAGCGATCTTTAAACAGCCAAGTCCGGGACACGATCCGCAACAGGACGGTCTCATCCCCTGCATCACAGCTGCAGGCGCGAGCAGCTGTCCCACCTGTCAGTCACCGGGTAGAGGAGGCGCTGATGTCCGTGAACGTCTCACAATGTCCGGAACGAGCGCGTCTGCGGTCGGTGAGGAAGTGCAAGCAGCTGTAAGCTGATCCCGGGGGCGTCAACAGCAGAAGAGGGGTGTGTCACACTTCCTCTGTCTCACTACATCTCATTTGGGTTGTTTCTGCGGCGCACAAAGTGGCGTGAACGTGTTCACACGTGCAGGAACATTTAGCCTGTCTAAGCTGTGTCTGAAATCAGCTGCAGGGTGTACAGTCTCACACCAGCTTCAGTGGCAGACGTGCAAAGCATCTGGCAAAGTGAATCATGTCCATCTCCTTCACATAGACTGAAATGAGGATCATGAGGGGGCATGATGAAATCTGATGATGATGATGATAATAATAATAATAATAATAATAATAATAATAATAATAATAATAATAATGTCTCAGAAGCATGCATCAAGTATTTTTCCCTTAAACCTTCAGCTTAGTTGAACCTTTCTTGTAGATGTTCATTGTGCTCTATGATATCTGTAAAATGCTGGTCTTTCTGGTCTGAGCCCGCTGAAGGACGAGGCAAAGCTGTGACCTGCAGCTGCAGTGTTGCAGAAGACGTGATGTGCATGCAGCTGTGGATGAGGGATCAATATGAAGCTGAAAGGGTTCATGAGCGGGAGGAAAGTGACCCGAGTTTTGAATGGCAGCTGGGATTACAGGGGAGATGTGTAACACTTGATGTTTACTCCCAAGTCTTTTTGTTTAAGAGGGACTGGGACAAGAAACTAGGACAGAAGGGTTTCAGTGGAGGGTCAGGTGACACTGAGGTTTTACTTACAGGACAGACTTACAATGTTCAGGTACTCCTGAATTTCCACCAGAGAATACCATGAAGAAGTTCCTTTATCTTTGTCTCACAGCTGATTTTTGTTTTTGCAGCAACTGCTTGAAAAATTGCTTCTTTTTGTGCAAATTTAATTAGATTTCCCTAAAGATGTGGAGCTCTCTGACAGACTGAAAATGTTCATGTGTTAGGGTTGATTTTACATGCTTTTATTTTAAGTAGAGGTTTCTTTTATCATAAAATGGCATCACACACACACACACACACACACACACACACACACACACACACACACACACACAATAGAGTTAAGTCTAGAAAATGACCCCGTATTGGAGGATTCTTTTTGTCTGTTATCCTTTGATCTCCCATATTTTCCCTCCTGCCTGAGATGAAACTGTGTAATAGTCCACAATATGATACAAGTCTAAAATAATGCTCACAACAAAGAATTTTTGCAAAAAAAGTTAAATATTTTATATTTCTTTTAGGGCTGGAAAACAATTCAAGCACACATCCACATTTCGCATTAAATGAAACATTTTTAAACTTCCTAAATTACATTTTAAACCACTATAAGTGCTACATTTCCATACTTTCCATACATACATCTTACTGTTTTTAGTTCAGGCAGGCCGATGCAGCACAAGTTCTTTTACTTTGTTTGAGAATATTTTGCAGAGATAAGCAAGTCCTGCTGAGAATATGTAGTTCAGATGACAACATGTTGTTTAAAACAGTACTGGTACTATCACAGGTTTAAATTTGATGTGTTTACTATAAAGCACTGCATTACTTTCACTTTAGACACACATAGGACAGTCTTACTGCATGGTGCTACATGTCTTAGTCTAAGTTATATTTGTGCTTTTATTGGAAGATCTTTAATTTACAAACTGTTCAAACCAAGTATTTAATTCAAAATAGATAATAAAGGACATCTTTTAACATTTAATGTATTTATCTGTTTTTGATGTTTAGTGTTGTGATTATTTTGCAGCACTTTATTTGCCTAATAAACATGTTTATATGTGTACGCTGCAGCCCTGAAAAAGGACATATTGTTGTAATGGAATTGTGCAGGAGCAATGCATCTGCAAGCCTCGCTGTTTATGAGACATGGTTCACGGGGGCTATAATTACTCCTCATTTTCAGTGCACAGCTTTACACAGACTTCCATTATTGTCTAAAAACAACCAATCTGGGGGTCGTGCTCTGTCGCTGCAGTGGAAATGGATACAGTAGTTTATTCCAAACACTTGTTGCTCTAGCAAATATATTCTATGTTGCTAGATGTGCTATGATCAGCAAGAAACTCTATTTTATGCAAAGTTTTAGTGATTTTATAACTTATCACAGAAAAACCAAACTTCACAGATTGTCCAACTTAAAATCCTGGAAGCTGATTCTGCAGCGACTCTGCATCAGGCTTAATGTTTATTATTGCCGGTTTGTTGTTTAGCGTAACAAGTCTCTCTGCTGTCTCGTCACAAAGGGGACTAAACATGACACACACTACGTTTACAAGTATCAGATAACAGTGTGGATTTAGGCACCGGCCCGGTGGTCATTTTCAGTTCCTGTGTGAATTATAGATGAGGTGCAGCTTTGTGGGAGTAGCACAAAGGCTAAAATCTGCAGGGCTTATCTCCAGTTATTGGATTGAATTTAAAGGGGTATATAGACTGTTATTAAAGCTTCAAATGAATAATTTCATCTTGATAGTATAAAGAAGAGTTCATGTCTTTACTAATTGTTGCTTTTATCCTTTTGTATCAAAGTGAGAGCGCATTAAACCCTGCAGGGGGATTGTTACTTTTTATACTTCAGATTTACTTCAAGTAATCTTATGTCCCACCTAATTCACAAACTAACTCCTTGTAGATAAAACATTAAAATATTTGGTATAGATGCAGTAGTTGTGATGCCGTGTTCTACTTTTAGCATAAAGCTCTGGCAGATTATTTTACACTGGTTAGGCTGAAAAACAAGATGTTTCTTATGAAAGTAGTTGCAGGTACTGATAGAGTAAGTGTTGAATCCTTTAATCCTTTACTTGAAAGTCCTGCAATGTCATTAAGTAGCAGGATAAAAGAAAGTATATCATTATCATTGATAGACTGAAGTGTTTGTTTTATGTCCATCTGAGATGATGCATTGTTCTGAGAATGAATTCTTTATTACCTATTTATAATGTAGCTTGTAACTAATCACACCCCAAACACACAAGCACACACACATTCTGAGAAGGATTATGAGACATGAAACTTGTCTCAGGAGGTAATTACTTTGTACTTTATTAGACCAACCAAAGAGGGAAGCTATACTGTATGACGTTTCACAACATAGTGGACACACTGCCACCATCTGGCGTAAGCAGCGTGTTTGGCTATCTCGTCCATGTAGGAGGTTTGTGGAGGTAACTGGATAAAATGTCTTAATAAAAAAAAAGGCTTTATTTGCAACGTGCACTAAAGCAAACTTTTTATGATTGATCCTAGGTTGGAGATCCTATGATCCTTTAGTACGTTTGCAAATGCAGATTCAACGAGCATGTCATAAAGTTCTTGGTGAAGTAGAGTTAATAGTAATGTTTATTCAGTAAAAACTTGTTGAGTAACAATTCATTTAAAAGTATGTTACAGGAAGGAATCATGATACCATGAAGTACTTTTGAGTATTTGTTCATATTGTACACTAGTAATAATGCTAATAAATCCCTAAAACTAACACTACTATACATATATATATATCACCACAGACGAATGGCAACCTTGAAGAAGCCACAAGGAAAGCTGCCACAGCTAAATACCTGCAACGAGTGAGACAAG
>JBAMIG010000003.1:19109833-19120120 GCA_037177335.1 Kiunga ballochi
AACTGGCGTGGGCCGCCTCCATTTTACGGCACAGTAAAGTGGTTCATCCCGGGCCTTCCCCCATTTTTCTGCCACATGGTATGTTCCAACCCAGTATTTAAATCCGGGAGCTTGAAGGCAGTGCTGTTCATGCACTGAAAACCAGTGTAATCCAGGAAGCAGCTGTGACACAGATTCAGAGGAAGAGAGGAGAACAAAAAAAACTGCTTCAGCAGCACTCTGAAGGTTGCAACAGTTTCAGCAGGAGAGAAAAAAGGAGACAAAAGAAAGGGAGCAGTGTGATCCTGGTGTCAGAGCAGTTTGTGTTTTGGAGAGAGCATACGCTGTGTCGTTCTTCTCTCAATCGCTGTCATTCTCTCTCTTCCACTGTACCAGCGGGGGAGGGTCCATCAGCCGTCCCAGGCCTAGTTAGATGTCCCAGCATCCCGCAAGAGCTCAGTCAAGGCCACTGCAACCATAACGGAGACTGTGAGAACAGGACAAGACAGGCAGATAGAGGTACTGTAACCTGTGCAAATTAAACATGAACAGTACCTTCAGACTATAGATTGGTAATGTGAATAATGTATCAATAGAAGTTCAAGCAGCTGTGTGTTAGGTATGGTAGTACCCTCTTTAAAAACAGCCCAAACAAGCTTATAGGGAAGCATGAGCAGGTCTTAATCATGGAAAAAGGTGGCAACAGAGGAGAAGCTACAGAAATGGAGGGATAAGATGGCATGTAAATTAATTTTATTATATATAATGTGGGAAGGCAGTGACAGATTAGTCTGTTACCATAGTGCTCGTGAGCATCTGGGACACCAAGTCCCCACTGCTATTTGCTCCAGTTCAGTGTGATATAGCACTACAGCCTAGGAGATTAATCCCTGAAATTCTTGTTAGCTAAATTAAATTAAACATTGGGAACTTGTTTTGCAAAAGTGTGCAGCAATCAGTAAAGTGGATTTTAAAATGCTGAACGAGCACAAATTAAATGCATTTATATCAAAAAGAAAATCTCATTGAGAAGGGCATCTTCATTAGGACAGTAGCGCTCATATAGCACCGTGTACTGCTCAGACCTCACTGTCAATCCAGCTGAACATGCTGACCTTCCTGCTGGAAGGGCAGCGTTTACATGAGCTTCCTTATGTGCTGGTTAATGAGTTTTTTAGGGTGCATCTTCTCCTCTTATGACTCCGAGCACGGACTAAGGAGTTTTAGTATTTCTGAAACGTTTGTCCTCTTACAGATAATTATTTTATAAAAACTAGAGGCGGTGAGTTATCATTGGTAAATTTTCATCATCCCTTTATTTCTCTTTTTAATGGTGGAAATTGATCATATGCTTGAAAGATGCAAATGCAAAGAGGAGGTTTATTCTCATCTATGGTTGCTTAGAAACATGGGATGCATGTGTCATCACTATTCTCTCTCAGGGACTAAATTGAAGTCTGCAAAGAAAAACAAAAGTTTTACTGGATCTTTGGATATAAAAGCCAGAAATGTAACCGGAATAAATTATTGTGTGACTCTGCTTGCTATTTTGGTTTTCTGCCATTTATCTTGTACTAGCACGCTCATGATACTCTTAACGCTCCTTCCCAACTGTTTTCCACGCATCTCTGCAGATCTAGGCAACCTTTTAAACTGTGTGGACGTTTGTGTTTCTGAATAATAAATTAATAATACAGAGTCTGTGCATTTTAGGATGGGTAGTATGTGAAAATTCCCGTTTACTGGTTTTAACTTTAATAATAATTGTACTTATTTATCTGCAAACTTCTCTTTACTACCAACAAGTCATAGTTTGAAATTAACTCAGTGTTATTATAAAATGTGTGGAGGTAGAAGATGGTTTGAGCATCACAAGATGAAGTTTTTATTTGAAATAATGAGTTTAAGTTTAATTTTTTGCTAATTCTGTGAGCTGTAATAGCACACATCCAAAGTTTTGTGGAAACCCTTTATGTTTATATAAAAACAATAAACATGGAGATGATGTTCTGTTATGAAGTTACTATAATCAGAAATGGATGTTTGTTCATTATTTCTTTATGACACTGATTTTCTAAATGTTGTCTGGTTTGTAGAAATGCTGAGCCTGTCTCTTCTGTTTGTGCACCCAGCAGAGCATGCTTTGAGAAAAAGTTGGAGAGGTTTTACTAGTTAAGAATTGCAAATGAGGCTATGCAAGACCACAACTATTCACCATAGTGCCAACTCTCCTCGGGTGTTTTTTGTTGTTTTTATCAGAGCTACTGCTTTGTTGCTTCACATGTTAGAATGGCTTTTTTGTTATTGTCCCGCATCAAACAGTTGCTGCTTAGATGATTTTGATAAATGAGAACTTCTATTAAATAAGCCGGATAGAATAAGGATGCACTGTTTCCAGCATCAGGTCCTGTACTTTGTGCTGGGTATTTATATACCACAGAACCTCATATCTATGAGAAAAATACAAAAACCTGCAAATCCAGAGAATGATCTTAAATGACTGGTTGAACTTTTTGGCATCTTTATGCAGCTTTATAAAATAAAATAGAATGAAGATCTAATGTTAAAGAAAAATCAGCCTAAAAGAAAAGAAAGCAATCTACTTGTAGGATTAACCTTTGCTCAATGCTCTCAACATCACTGTAGATAACAAAAGATAAAGGTTAGATAAAATGTCTGTTAACATTTCATCTTAAAGCTGAATAAAACCAAAAACGGATCTGATCTGAAGGCACAAAGCATGAGCTCATTCCGTCAGTAGTACTTCTATAAAGATACAATTAGTTTTATAAACATAAAAGCACATTTTAATTGTTTTAAAGAAAATATAGATGCTTCTGTTCAAGGAAGATTGAACTTATTATAGTTCACTGGGCCTGTTTTTGCTGCATAGCTTCAACTGTGCTGCTGGGAGCATAGGTCAGACCATATGCAGAAGCTTAGACCGCATAGAGCAGTGACAGCACTGAAGATGCTTAATGAGCACGTGGGCAGTGTGCAGACTCAGGTCTCAGGAATGTGGCACAAAGCAAGATGGACCGCTCAGTCAATATAACGTGCTTGTATAAACGCTGAGTTCATGATGCTTTGCAGAAAATAGGTTTTTTATTCCTAAATAAAAAGATCTGCTTACTCTGAAACTTTTCATTAGAGCAACAGCTACATTTATGTTTTGCCTCATAACAGGTTTTATAGTTCTATTTATTTTTCGTAACTGTTGGTCATCATGGACACAGTTATGTAAAATTACTATTAGAAGATTTAATGAATTGTGTCTGTGAGGTTTCCATTGCATGCATTAAATGCAGACTTTATGTAAGCTTTGTCTGTTTTAAAAACACATCAGATACAGTTTAAAGATTAGAACATAAATAGGATTAAGGAGATCAGAAATGTTTCTAGGTGAGTTATAAAATTTCTATCTTTAGTGGGATTGATGTGTGCGCGCTTGCTCAGTCACTTGTTCAGACTGCAGCTCGGTAGAGGCAGCATGACCATCATGTCCCAGGTAGACGTTTGTGCTGAGTGACTTTCTGCAATATTTAAATATCTTACAATATCAGTACACTGTGGAGAGATACCTTCTGCTCATTTAGCTTCAGAGGCAGATGGCAGATGGCTGAGACTAATTGTCACAGGCGAGACAGCACCAATAATGTCTCCAATTATAGGGAAGTGAGAGCACATTACTCCCAAAGCCAAAGACACGAGTCGGTAATTGTTCTAACTATATTCTTAACATCGTTGCTCTTCAAATTCAGACAGAATAATGTCCTGCAGTCTTCTGCTGCATGTGTGGGAATAATGTAGAAGTTCATGTTGCTTTTCAGCGTGTTTAGTTTGGAGTGGAAGTGTGTCATCTTCTGCCAACAGGACGGGGGCCCTTTTCTGCGCGCTCAGGTTAGTTTCTATCCACGTGCCGGCATGCACACGTGAGTGAAGGTAATTATTTCTCCCGAGCAGTACACTGACTGTTTGCTCAAGCTGTCTTGTTTTTTATCACAAGTTGCAGCCACTTTAACCAGAACTTTATAATTAATCCTCATTTTGTTTCTTTTTGGCTGAAGACTCATTTTTTGTCGATGTCTCTTACATTCGGTACTTATTCAAAATAGGCTCATGGATTTGTGTCACTGAAAGAAGGAAACAAAGCAGGTTCTTGGTCAAAGATTGCTCAATATTGAGCGTGTTGTTTGCACTTTGCTGTTCTGCAGTGATGTTGTGTTTTAAACTTTAAACAGAAGTTTAAATTATCATGTGATTGTGATCTGTAGTGCCCGAACCAAGTTTGTGGCTCTTAGAAAAGCTTTTTTTGTTTTGTTTTCAGCAGACTGGCTTGATGAAGAATGGCTAACTAAACTTAACTGTGGCTCGTGTGTGCTGTGTGTCACTGAAGATCTAATGGATTGTAAATAATTAATGGTGCTGTTTAGTTGTAAACATGTAAACAAAATGTCTTATCAATCCAGAGGAGATTACACTGCATTTTGGTAACCCTTACTGTTTTTATGTGGCTGCTGTGTACACATAGGAGGGGAGCAGCTCCCTGTGATGCATTATGTAACTCATACATTCCTTGAGTCATTAAGAAAAAGCTTTTGTTTGTTCAGAACTAAAAGTAAGGTTTGGATATATTCTTAAAACGTCTTAAGGACTTCATAGGCTAAAAAATTCTCTTGAGAAAGGAAATGACTGAAAATACATATAAGTAGTTAATGTGATTATGAGGCAGACCCTTTGTTTAAAACAGACCTTGCATGTCTTTCATGGATCGCGCTGACTGGGATCACATACTTATTTTATTTCATCTGCTCGGTCTCTGATATGCATTTGAATGCATGAACTCCATGCATGAAGTGCTGATTTTTATCATACGCTGCAACTCTTCCCATGTGCTCCTGCAGACCTCTGCGGTGTCTCCAGACCCAAACCGCTCAAACCCCAGCGATCCCTCCCGGGAACACCGGTTTCACTCTCCCACTACCCAGTCGACCTGCAAACATCCATGGAGGAAAAGTACAAGGAGATCGCAGAGGTTAGAAGTCACATAATACATGATGTCATCATCACAACAAACAGATAAATATGTAATTAGATTTGAAATTCAGCACTTCTTTCAATTTCAATTGAACTATTAATGTTCACATCTCTGCTTAATGCTTTGATTACTGGTAGTAATTTCAGCTTTTAGGAGAATTTGCTCATTTACTGAAGACTGTAAAATAATAATGTCTGAGATGAAAGTCCAGTTTGTGTCCTGCTCTTTTTTTATTTTAACGCCTTATATTCGATCCAATGTGACATTTGGTTTTGTGTTTGTGCGAGCTGTCCATACGTGTACTCATGTACAGATACTGACATTTCCAGTTTGGTGACACCATGAATGTTGTTATTTGTACTTGAACCAGGAGCTGTTCACACGCAGCATGGCCGAGAGCGAGATGAGAAGCGCCCCATATGAGTTCCCAGAGGACAGCCCCATTGAACAGCTGGAAGAACGACGACATCGCTTGGAGAGGCAAATTAGTCAAGACATCAAGTGAGGAAATGCAGAGTCCATGAAAAAACTAGTTAAATGGACCATTTGTGTTAGCTCAAAGAGAAAGACAAAACTCTCCCTCCTTTCTCTTTTGTTTGAATTGTTTTGCTTTCACTTATGCTCTCCTGCTTATCAGCTTCCAACATGCTAGTGTGTAACTAATCCCTGCAATGAACTGATGGAGCGAGCAAGCATACAATCTGTTCTTTGGGTACATCTTCAAACTTTCGTACATTTTTAGTTGCCACAGTTAACATTAACAGCACCACTAAGCTAATCGGTGGGTGGTTGTATGGCATACCCTCTATGATCAGGGTCTTTGGTTACTAACTGATTTTTACATTATTTGTGTCTACATAGACGTTTGTTTGAGAGAGCGTGCTTGTTTGAGGGTAGATTTAAGGCTGTGTTTGGTGTCCTTCCTTGTGCTTAATTTCTTCTCACTGCCTCTGGTGGCCCTGCCTTGCTCACGCTACCCTGCTCCTCTGCATATCACCCAAAGGCTTGAGCCAGAGATCTTGCTCCGTGCCAAACAGGACTTCATGAAAATCGACAGTGCGGCAGACCTAGAGTGAGTGAGCCCTGCCTCAATATGCATGTTTCTTCTGGTGATTAGTTCTGCTGTAACAAAATGCATCTCTGTTTTACTCACTTACACTTGAGATATGCGCATGGTATCTACTTACCTGATATTTTGATTTTCATTTGGATGATCATACACTTAACACCCAGTTTTTGGGAAGTGTTTTGGACAACATCACCCCCTGCTGGTGAATTGATGGATGTGCAGAAGAATGGAAGCTTTGCTCTTTTTCATTCTCCTAAAATATCAACAACACATCCATCTATCCATTTTTTACCGCTTATTCCCTGAATGGAGTCGCAGGTCAACAATATATTAATTTGATCTTTTTTTAGCATTTAGTTTCCAAATAAAAGTACTTTAAAGAAAATGGTCTAAATTAAAAATATACACTCATGTTGTGAGAGCATTTAACCTGCATTAATGGCATGACTGGTTTAATGAACAGGATAAAGAGTTTCATGAAAAAGTCCTAAAATTCATTAAGGTCTCACTTTATTTTATAATACGGCTTGTAAGGATTTATAATGAGGACACTCTCAGAGATGATTACAGCTGTGGAATAAATTCCCCAGATCACACACATACAGTAGCTTCATACTAGTCATAACAAACAGCTAACATGGCCATGTGCAGTGCTGTGTGTGAGAGAAAGCATGAAACGTAACAAAGTCAGCATTTTAATATGCATGTGGAGAATACTTTCCAAACTGTTCAAAACAACAGAATGCACTAACGATTAACTAAAAATATTTTCCCTTTCTGCTGCTCTTCCACTGTTTTCTCTGCAATCATACCTCCTGCCCATGTCTGTGTCCTTTTTTGTTTACTTTTGTCTGTATGTCTCAAGATTAATGAAGGACAAAAGTGTGGACACGATTGACGTTGGCTTCCCAAAGAGAGAAATGCCGATGGAAAGAGAGTACCAGCGGGTCTCAATATCTGGAGAGGAGAAATGTGGGGTGAGAATCACAAATCAAAAGATAAAAAAAAAAAAAAATTAATTTACCCTCCATTTTTACTCCTGTCTTTTTACACCTTTGCAGGTTCCCTTCACTGACCTGGTAGATGCTGCGAAGTGTGTAGTGAAAGCTTTATTTATAAGGGAGAAGTATATAAATCGCTCCATGCAGACCTTTTGTAAGACCACAGCACATGCCTTGCAGGACCTTGGGATGAAGACTCTGGATATGAGAATTTATGATGATATACCAGAGACCCCTGTAGATGCTGGTATGGTAAACACACACATTTTGCATTTTGTCTGGGGTAATTGTTCTATTTTTACTTTTCTATTGTGCTGTTTTTGGCTGAATAACAGATTTTGGAAGCATTTTTTCAAAATTATTTGTACCAAGATAAGTCTGGATACTGGTTAGGAAAATCTTTCTGTCAGCAAATACCTGCTGACAGAAATGATTTCAGACCTACATAAGCATGACCTGATTTATTATCCCAGTTTAATTTTTCATTGGGTTGTTTTGAATTAATGAGGGTGCAGCAGAACCTTTTGCAAAACCAGAAGAGCTCGTATTTTTATCTGATCTGTACTGTCATTTGGGATGTCAGGAATTTGCAGAAAAAATATTGATACATACATATATATATACACACAAATATGCAAATTAACTTCAGTGGCTATTAATCTCTTCATGATAAGTTTTGTTTGTTAAGACAAGACCAATTCTGTCACAAAGAAGCTTTGTTTTGCCTAACTACTATATTTGTAAAATATTTGGCTTTGCTGCAAGATATGAAAGCCTTAATGATCCTATCAGTACTAAAATAATAAAGTTCCTGCCCGGATTTTAATAAACCTATAGAAATAAAACTCAAAAGCTGTTTTTCATAGCTTACTTACTTAATTCACTATTTGATTTTAATTGTAAGATATTTACTAGTTAATAGTATCAATTTAAAACAACTGATCAGTTCACAACCTGTTTTTCCCCAGATGCACCTGTCCACCCTCCAGTTTCAGAGTTTCATCCTTACGACAACCAGGACCCCAAGAATATGCCAGCAGACACAGAATATGGATGTAAGATGGTTGGTGGTGTAGTTCATGTGTACACAAAGAAAACCAACATGGACAAGTAAGTATTTAAACCGGACCCAGTACAACCAGTTTACCATGTTAAACTGACTCTAAAATAATTGTATCTTTTCTGCTTTTTAGAAGTGCAGAACTAGACCTGCCTTATCCAGACCTAAAGGAATATATTGAAGACATGAATGTGATGATGTCCCTCATCATCAACGGGCCAGTGTAAGTCTTACCAACAACTTTATTTTGATGCTCGGTTTTTAGTGGAAATTAAAAAATGCCTTTTCTGTGGTGTTTATAGGAAGTCTTTTTGCTACCGTCGCCTGCAGTATCTAAGCTCTAAGTTTCAGATGCACATCCTTCTGAATGAGATGAAGGAGCTGGCAGCTCAAAAGAAGGTTCCTCATAGAGACTTCTACAACATAAGAAAGGCAAGAACCAACCTAATGACGGATCCTGTTCAACTTCCATCATTTCCAGCTTGTAGCAAGGGAAATTACCATTAGCTGGTTAGATTACTATCAAAATACCCCAAAACTAATTTAATATTATGACTAATCACTTAACTTTTTAAGATTTTTTTCTCTCAAAACTGTAGCGGCACCTTCTGTTGGCTATTTTTATGCTCACACGCCACGGTGCCAGTCCAGGTCAGCCATTTATAAATTAACTTTCCTACCAATGTGCTTCGACAGTAATGCATGAACTTGTTAAAAGGAATCACGTTGTGAAGATGAAGAATGACTGCTGTTTTCTCAGTCAGCTTTCTGGCTGCTAACTGTGTTCGACCACACTGACAAACGAAGAATCTGTCTACTAATTTCCGAGATAGTTGGTGACAAGTCGATGACACGACCAAAATAATTGTTTGTAGCAGCGCACTTGCAGCAAACCTTTACTCACTGGGTGCCACAAATGTCCTTCGGGGTTTCTGTTGATTTGCAGCAACCTTGAATTTAATAAAGCGGTGTATATAATGAATGAGTGGTTTACGTCACACCCAAAATGTGTGTGTCAAGTGCACCCACACACACACCGAGCTAAATTAGCCTGTCATATCTGTAGCACCAGAACTCATACAGCTCACCTACTGTAAGGTTTAAAGATCTGAACTACCCTTAAAGGTTAAAGAGATAACATGTCTTTGCTGCTGCTGTTCTGATTTAAGGTTGACACACACATACACGCTTCATCCTGCATGAACCAGAAGCACCTGCTGCGATTCATTAAGAGAGCCATGAAGAAATACCCCGAAGAGATTGTTCATGTGGAGTGTGGACGTGGTCAGACGCTCAAAGACGTTTTTGAGACCATGAATCTTACAGCCTACGACCTGAGTGTGGACACGCTGGACATGCATGCGGTAAGATCCGGGAGTGATCACAGAAGGATTTCACACCGTATGGCACATTACACACGTCTCTTTTTTTTTTTTTTAATGAGCAGGACCGAAACACGTTTCATCGCTTTGATAAGTTTAACTCCAAATACAACCCCATTGGAGAATCCATCCTCAGAGAGATCTTCATCAAGACTGACAACTGCATTGAAGGGAAATACTTTGGACATATAGTTAAGGTATGAGATAATTCATCCTGAAATGATTTACCTCATCCAAAAGATTCCTGAATCCACTCAAATCTCTCTTTGTGTGTCCAGGAGGTGATGGCGGACTTGGAGGAAAGTAAATACCAGAACTCTGAGCTACGACTGTCCATCTACGGCCGTTCAAGGGATGAATGGGACAAGCTGGCTCAGTGGGCCGTCAGACACAGAGTATACTCTGATAATGTGCGCTGGCTTATCCAGGTGCCCCGTTTATTGTAAGTGCTCCTCCGAACCTGCTTCACCTTAAAGCTTTGATGCCTTGATTCAGTCTGTACAGGTACACCGATGATCGCTGCGAGTCTGACGTAGGGCTGGGCGATTAATTGAATTTTAATTACGATTATGATATGGGTTTTCAACGATCACAAAAATGAACTAGGTCGATTATTTGCTCCTTCGAAATTTACTCTCGTGCTGCTTTCTGTTGCAGTGGAGCGTAACTTTCATCACAGCACTCTGCTGTAAGCTCCTCCCACATCCGCTCTGTTTTGATTTAGCGCGAGCACTGATGCTAAGTTAGTGACTTTCTCG
>JBAMIG010000003.1:19150772-19170505 GCA_037177335.1 Kiunga ballochi
TGAGCCTCTAGGTTGCAAGAGGGGGTGACAGCTCATCCCTGCTGTTTTTCTGCATCGTCTTGTAATTCCCTGTAATTTGTTCTTATTTTTGATGTAAAGGCAACCACAGCAACAAATCTGGGTTAAAACATTTCTCTTTTCCTGAGCAACATGAAATGTACTTATGTTTTTGTTCACATTCAGTAATACCTGATCTAATTTTATTTTAATTAGTCTGAATTTAATCTTTAACTTGACCTGAATCCTCTTGTTTCACTGTTTGTGTTCCTCGTTATGTTTATTCTGTAAAACACATTAAAAGCTTTGATAAAACATAATTTAAAAATGTCTATTCTGCAGGAAAAATAAAAAAAACTTATTTTTTTAGAGGTTTATCAACACATTAATATAAAAGTACACCTCATTTCAGAAGATTAGTTTTAATTTCTCATGTTGTTTGCAGATAGTTCCTTATTTTAGGTTGTTGGCTTTATATAAGCCTACATTTAAGCAGAGGATCCAGTATCTTAATAAAATAACATTTTAAGCAAAACAAGTGGATTAAATATTTTGTGTAATAATTATATGATTGAAATGACCTGGTATTTCACATCTGTATAGAAAAATCAAATCAAGCGGCTTATTTCCCACCACTCTGTTTCCTGATAGTAAAATTCAGCTTTGCAGAAAAAGGTAAAGCTAAACAAAGAGAAACATGTTTATACCATGCGTTTAATATATAACAAAACTACTGTCACATCAGGCCAGCCACATGAAGCGCATGTGCTAATGAGAGAGGCAAAGCTCAGCGCGAGCGAACAAAGCGGTAAAAGCGGCTCGCTGGCGCTACAGGTGAGTCTCGCGCAGGAATGCGGCAGAGTAACTGAGGCCTCACCTGCTCACTGGGAGTGTATGGAAACAAGGAGGCGCAGTAAAAGGGACAGTGGGCGGGCTTTGCACTCTTTTCTCTGTCATGAAAAGTTGACACCATGTCCCTGAAATCATCTTACTTTCCTGCGGTCCGGAGGCGCATCTGATGCGAGCGGCTCGCTCCACCTGCGCTTTACGTCGGATTTACGTCAGGATGAGTCAGTGATCCCCGTCAGATGCAAGAACCCTGAACAAAGTCAGAAGCGATCAGCCACAATGAAGAGGGGACACCTGCATTTCTTGGGTCGGAAGAGCACGTCTCTTTTCGGCACCAACATCAAAATGACGGAAATGGGTGAGTTCACCGCTGCCAGGCAAATTCTCCAGCTTCAGGAGAAAGCACATTTGTTGCTTTCTGAGGAAAAACATGACCTTTGCACTTGGCATTGACATAACAAAGAGACGCGTGAAACCAGCCATCAGAAGAACATATGCTGACCTCATAAGCACTGACATAAATGAAGAAGATTTGTTTTTTTTAATGAGTATTTTGATTTAATTCCCTGAACAGCTGCAATACACAAAATCTACCTTTCCTATCAGGCTCCATGCCGGCCTGCTCTCATCTACATCTACCACACTGTGCTGTAGCCTATATCTCCTATCTCTGAATACTCATAAAACAGCTGATTCCCTGCATTTGCAAGACCCTTGACCTGTTTGATCACGCTTCAGTGTAATTATTGTGAGATAGTAACACCTACAATGATATATGATGGTGATATTGGTGTCCTTTTAAAACTAGAAGGTGTAGACCTTTAAAAAACACACAGGTGTGATTGCCGTCTTCCACTGTGTAAAAAGAAGGCAAGAGAAAAGGTATTATATTTGCCGAGGTCATTTTTTCAGCAGCATTTATAAACATCAGCTGAATAGTCTTCTGATTTTCTCAGCCTGTCCCGCTTCCTCGTTTGAGTTTTATGCATAAATGTTCATTATAAGTGATGTTTGTCGAGGTAAGGGAGGACGATGACATAACCTTCATTTTGCATATCTTGTTCCAGCTTTTTTTTTCCCCATCTTCTGCTTTTGTTTTCATCTCAAACATGTTGACATTTAACTGAATCCTGTATTTCCTCCACTGCTGAAATAGGACGTGTCCTTTGCAGCATTCATCCATTTCTCTGCTTAACACTTGGAGAAGAGTTGTTCCCCTTGACCCTGTATCCCTTTCCCCTCCGTTACGCACCTGTGCTCATTCAATCAGACCCAAAGTGCATCAGATTTGTTTAAATTTTCACTTGCAAATTTGTGGCGAGGATGCAGGGAAGGCTTTGCTCAAGCTGAAGCTGATATTCAACCTTTTTTAGAGTCTGATGAAAAATCCCAAAAGGGTTTCGCAGTCATGTAGGGCTTTATTTTTTCTTTTCAGCTGGTTGCTTCTTTCTGGACTTTCTTGTTTTCTTAGACATCTTGACGTCCACTGTTCCTACAGACTAGGAGTTATCATTTACATTACAAACTAAGAAAATATCCACTTGCTATCTTTCTAAAGCCTTCTCCTCCTCTGTGAGCATTAGTTCCACTTAGAAGGTTATTGATGGTGGACGTGACTTAATTAGCATTCTTTACAAGCCATCAATCTAACAAATGTGTCAACTTAATGTCTCCTAAAAGGATTTCTCTTCACTTAGCAATTCACAGTAAGAGAAGCTACTTGCTGTAGCGTTTATTTATATATATATATATATATATATATATATCAAATAAAATATTCCTTAAATTATAGGTAGTAACAGTAACTTAGTATTGGTTTCCCACCTCTGTGAGGCATTAGTTGTATTTCCTTTGCGGAGCGATTGCCATGCAAAACCACAACAGCAGGGAGAACATTCGCCATTTAAATCAGGATGAGACACAAAAGGGAAACTAATCCTTTGGTTAGACTGGTTTTGCAGCTGCTTTTCACTTGGATGGTTTTCCGATGTTTTTCTGGAGCGACACCATCGTGTTTTAGGTTTACTGTGCAAGGAAATCCTTCTCACATCATAATGATTATGTTCTGTGAGCTAAAGATGATGAAGTGTCGCCACAAAAAGGTGAAAGAAACAGACTAATGACCTCGCAGTGACGGGTATCTTTCACCAGTCGCTTACTCAACAATGTGACAGGAGCAGGAATAAACAGCAGGAGGATCAGTGTGTTTAGTTTTCCTATCACATTCAGTGATCTGTGATCGGTTTTAGTTGAATTTAGTAGACTTAGAACTGTTTTTTTGTGTGTTTTGTTTTTTGCAACAGGTTTTTGCTTGACTCCCCTTTAAAGTCCTGACTAAACAAAGCCTGTTGTGTTTTTCAGTAGATATAAACCATGTTTGTGACCTTCATAAAAAATTACTTTTTTTTGCATCTTTTACTTGAATTTAGTCACTGAGCTCCAGGATCTTCAGCACAAACACTAAAAGATATTTAAACACTTACAAAAACAATGTTTAGTCATTAATGTGAATCAGTTTTGTTAAAATCTATTTGCCTGGGCTCTTCCCAAACTGCTGAATACACATTAGCATGACAGTGAAATGTGATTAAACTACACAAACACTGTTTTGGCCGTGTTCTGTTTTCATTTTTAACAACAAATGACTGCACAGCAGATAATCCGGTTGACTAGCAACCACTAGGGTACTTTGTATGCACTGTATACCAGTACCTGCATGGCTTTAGCCTTACTGAGAACTGGCCCATACCCAGTAGCTCTCTTTTGCTTTACACATTGTTTTTGCAGGAATAGAGGGATGGGCTCCTAGAACCAAAATATTCAAGAGGTTCACGAATAAACCGTAAAATCACAACTTGTTTAACTGTCAGAGGCAAACAGGGTGATAATGCTTTGCTTTTTTTTTACACTCAGAGAATGTGGAGTTGTTTGTGGGCCAGTCTGTGACCCAGGAGTCAGGAACTGCCAGTGTGCGGGCGAGACCCACAGTCAAACATCATGCTGTAAGTAACATAAAACCTCACAGTTTGGACCCTTTATTTAAGATTGGGAACCACTTTAAAATGACTCATGCTCTTTTCTGGTATCTCATGTTGGAGCAGTAAGGCTCACCCTTTTCTTGGCGTGAAAAGCAACGTGGCTGGCAAGTGGTATATTCGAGTCCTCTGCTGGTTGAAGAGATTTAACAGCCTAAAAGGAATTATGATTGAATTTTTAAGATACAATTATGAGTTTAGCTGAACTTAGTTTCTGAAACCACATTATAAACACATAAAACCTTTCAGTTATTAACCAGTGTGTGTGAATAAGTGTCTCATTAGGAAATAATAATCATTTTGCAGTAAATTAGTGTTTCATGTTGACTTATTAAATAAATGTTGCTATTAACTGGTTAATGTGACAGTTTTCTGATGAGTCTTTTAAGCCGTAGCATTAAACACTCGACTGTTTCCTGAGTGGAGATATCCCAACATACCTGCAAAACTCTCACTGCCTAAACTCCATTTCTCAGCTCTCTGAAACATTTGCTCTACATTCGCTGTCTTTATGACTGTCAGCCCTACCATTATCTCATCATGGTGTAAATGAACAACTCATTTGCTCTCAGGTTCACACACCTCGTCCCATTGTCTGAGTGTTCATTGGCATGTGGACATGGCACACCCAGCAGCAGCAGCACACGGGCAGGACAGCTCTGCGGCTGCTGAATGCGAGTCACAGAGCAGATGAAATCAAACTGGATCATGTCTCTTGTGACACACCTTCATATTGGATTGCACACAGTGTAGCTATGCAAGCAGAACTGTCACTCAGGGTGTGTTATTAGCACACGTCCAACCTTTTTGAGGAATTGGATTATTGGCTAAATCTACATTCTAGAGGTGTTTTATGTATTTAAAAAAATACCCCAATATAACCAGCAGACTTTGCATGTAGCAACTGGACTTCCTAAACATGGTGTTTTATCTGCTATTAAATGGCTGTTTTAATCTCTGACTGAACGTGGAGGTTTGGGTTTCTAAGGAGCTGCTTGGACATTCACATCTGCTCAGAAGAAGCAATAGCAGGAGCAGCGAAGTCTCTGCAGGAAAACAGGAAGTTGTCTTCTAATCACTTAGCCATTTGGATTTCTGATTAATTTCCAGCTAATTAAAAAGAGCATTTACCAAAGGTGGTGAATCTAGTTTGGGGCTTGAGCTTTTCTGCATGAGCTTGCCTGCAGCAGCTTCACATCAAAAGGCACGGCTGTAAAACACGTCAGGCATCGCTGGAATGATCCTGTGCCCTCTTGAAGGGCATTTACTTAGTTAAATCTCAAGAATTTCTATTGTGTCAACACTGTCTGTGTTTATTTTTGTTAGCCTGGTTCTGCAAAGTGAACAGCACCTCTCTCCCTGCCTGCTTCAGGTTTTTTTTAATTGACAGCTGCAGTTTTCTGGACCAAGCCCATGTTCCCAGCAGACAATGTGGTGATTATAGGTGGATACTCTGATTCATCAGATATTCTTCATGACTGAGGAATGTGAAAGCGGGGTGTTTCACTTACGAGTTTGTGACGACAACCCAAAAAGCTACATTTTCAGTAGTTTTTTCTTTTTAAAGTGCTTTCTGAAATGTTATTTTACAGAACAAATACAAACAAAGCAGTAGATACCATGTTACTAATGCTTTACAAAGCTTTAAATGCACATTAAATCACCTGGCTGCAGTTTTACTTCTGTTGATGCGAGTGATGCATGTTTTCAGGAACACATGACTGCCACAATAATTAGAAACTGGTTTGTTTGCCTCAAGAGGGAAGACGTGCCAGCAAACACCGAGTTCAACAATTTGATTTCTTTCCTCACAGTCCTCTGACAGTTTTCAAGGGTTTGCCGTCCCAACTCCCACCGTTCCTGTCCTCCCTCAACTCAACGGTCCAAAGACTAATGGTTCAGGTGAGCATCTAAATGACCTCTGAGGTGTATTTTAGGTTTACGGTGCCCTGAAGGCACCCTGCAGGACAAAGGTAATCTGTGGCTCACGGTTCACAGCAATCAGAAGGGAGGTAAATATTTGTCCAGGAAGTTGCTCAGTAACTTTTCTGAAACGTTTGACAAACTTGTTTACATAAAGGGAGTGTTTCCCCTCATTTTCATTGATTTACAAGCGGTTCTAAGTAAAATGAGATCCAGACCATCACACTTGATTTTCCAACATCTAAATATGTACATATTTACTATTTTTCAGTTTCTTCATTCTGATTTTCTTTGTTCTTTCCAAAACAAATAAACGAGGCTTTCTTAGCAAGAACAGGAAGCGTGCCATATCATCCGTGACTCTTTTCCTGCATTCCATAAATGTGTTAAATTCTTCTCTAATAATATCCTCATTCTGGAAATGCCTCTTCCTAAATGCCAAATAGCCGTCTTTGACTTTTCTTCATCCATTTCTCCTCTTTTACTTTCTGTAGTTGCTGGAAATCACGTGTCCAATGGATCGGTCACATCTCTGTCCGATCTCGCTGAAGGAGAAATATTTGTTCCTCCTCCTCCATCCATTGCAGCTCCACCCCCACCTTCAATGTCACCTCCACCCTTACCGATGTCCTTCATCGCTCCTCCACCAGACTTCATGGGTGACCTGAACAGCCCAGACATGGTGGCCTCTCAGCTTCCATCCATGCCCCAAACAAAACCCACTTTTCTGCCTCCGTCCATGGAGGAGCATGACCTCCTTTTAAAACCTCCACCGATGGCTCCACCAAAACCTCCGTCTACTTGCTCTTCTGGATCTGTGTCATCCATATCTAATTCAAGCTTACCACCAATAAAAGTTCCTGAGCCTCCAAAATGTGCCCCGCCTCAGCCCCCGACTGAGAAACAACACAAGACTCATAAGACACCCCCTCCAAAGCCCATTAGAGCATCTTCCGTGTCCAGCCTCGACTCCCCACCACAAACGCCCACATTGTCCACCTTCAACCCCCAAAACAAAGCAAAACTCTACAACGAATCAAAGACCACAATCCTCGGTGGGTATAAAGCTCAGGATCCCAGACCTAAGCAGCTGTTACTCCTGGAAGACTCTGGGCCTGTTCCTGCGCTTGTCAAGGTGGATGGAAAAGCCCCGGAAGTGGCCACATCACCTGCACCAGTTCCCAAAGATGCAACAGAGATTAAGGAAAACTTCAAAATGACTCAGCCTTCTCAAGTACTCCCACCTGAGCTTCACAAAGAAGCTAAAACAGAGACAGTTTCAGCTCAGTTAGACATAACCAAAGTGCCACAGACTCCACCGCTTCAAAAGGCAACGAGCACTCAGGTAAATCCAGAGAAGGTCCCACAGACTCCACAGCTTCAAAAGGCAATGAGCACTCAGGTAAATCCAGAGAAGGTCCCACAGACTCCACAGCTTCAAAAGGCAATGAGCACTCAGGTAAATCCAGAGAAGGTCCCACAGACTCCACCGCTTCAAAAGGCAATGAGCACTCAGGTAAATCCAGAGAAGGTCCCACAGACTCCACCGCTTCAAAAGGCAATGAGCACTCAGGTAAATCCAGAGAAGGTCCCACAGACTCCACCGCTTCAAAGGGAAACGGACATTAAGCTGAACTCAGAAACCAGCAAGGACAAACTCAAAGAATCTCCAAGTGAAAGGCGCAGTTTTAGTCCAATGCTGGGCAAAAAGCTGCGCCATCTGAGGGCTAATGAAGTCAGCGGGGTACGAGAAAGTCCTGCAGCCTCTCCGCTGGCTCTCCTAATGGCTGCAAAGGAACGAGAAAAACACAAAGCGACTCAGTCTTTGTCACAAGAAGGCGGTGTGAAGAACGAAGAGCCTAGTGGAAGCATTCACCCAAGTTACTCAAGTCTCTCCAACATCCCAAACTCTGGCCCATCTTCTTCTCTAACACCTATGGAAGAAAGATTGCAGGAGAGCGTGACATCTTCTCGCTCCATTGAGCACCCAAACACAATCCAGACTCCAGAGAAAGCCAGCAGTACATCATCTCACACTCCTGCTGTCGGTAGGATCCCAGTAGCTTCATCTCCAGCTGTGAGCTACGAGAAACAAAGTGCAGAGCGAAGCCCCTCACCATCCCAGTCTGTCCAGCCTGATGAGCAGAAAGGGGATAATGGTTTATTGCTTCCTCCACCACCAGAGTTTGATGATACAGAAGAGATAACAGAGTCACTGCCATCTATTTGTCCACCTGGGAAAAAGCCAGCAACATCAGCTGTAGGTTCCCCAGTTCCATCTCCAGTTCCGACTTCAGCTCCTCCTCCACCTCCTAAACTCCCACCTTCAGAGAAAGACATCAAGCCAAAGACACAAGTCCAGACGAAACCCAATCTGGCACCCATTCAGCTGCCGCCCACTCTGTCCCCAAGCCAGGCCACTCTCTTGAGTATATTACAAAAGAAGATGCTGGAAATGGACCAGAAAATGATCCCGCAGAAAGAAGCGGAGTCGTCCTCGGATGACTGGGGCACCGCTTTGTCTGAGGACAATAAGGTCCCTGTTGCAGCGAGAGGGACTCCACAGACCAAACCCGACTCTGTCGGGAACAAAGCAGCAACCCTGGATATGCGGGAGTTGGAAAATAAAGTGATAAAAAAATATCAGGAGAACTCCCAAGAGAAGAAATTTCCCACCAGGTAAGGCAGTTTGAACGCCACACACCACTATTATATGAAATAAGCCTGTTTTGGGTATTTATTTACTTTAATGTGTACTTCTTTACAGCAATGGACCACATTCTAAAAACCAGTATGGTAAAACTTTTACCATCCGGCCCGGGACCAAACAGCCCATTACCCTCGTTACCAAAGGGGATTAAAGGTCTGTAGGAATTGGACTCATCCAGAACAACAAAACGCATTGTGTATCATTTTATATCTGAGTCAGAAACTCAAAGCAAAAAAACAATCCTGTTTCAGTGATGCAACTTCTAATCATATCAACGGAGCTTTTTTAAGCTTTTCTACGTGTTTCTATGATTTTCAAGAGAAGTCTGATGAGGATTGTTTTTAAGATGCTGCTTAAAGCTGTACATTACATGCTGCTCATCTAAGCACAGATTTAAATCTGTATAAAATAAACATGGAGGATTTTCATGTTATAAGGGAACGCTGCAAATAATGAGAAAATGTTTTGAAGAAGTCTTCAAGGGTACGTTTGTAAACATTATTGTAAAGAAAATTAATGTACAACATAACCGATGTTGTAGTTAAGTTCTTTCTAATAAAATGTCTCTTTACTGTTACTATATATATATATATATATATATAATTAGTGTATGTGTGTTAGTTAATTGAAACATGTCAGCCTGTTTCTCATATTTATCTTATTATTCTGAGTGATTTTTTTTAAAATAATGTACTTATCTACAGTGTAAAAAGCATTTTAGCATTAGATGTGGTTCTTGCATCTTTTTAAGAGAAATCATTAAACTCAGTTTATTCATCTTTAGGTTTGTTTTCTCTATTAGTTTAATTATGTGTGCATGTGTAAAATATAAAACGTGTATGTGCATTGTGTATCTCTTCCCATTTATTTCTCCAGTATTAAAAAAATACAAAGTCTTTATCTTCTATCTTTAAAGATCTTATCTATATCTAAGATATTTCATAATGCATAATGTATTTAACAGTCAGGCATAACTATGGAAACCAATCCCATAGTTGGTTTGCTTCTTTACTCACCAGGTCATGTTAAAAAGATATTAAGCTATAGTATATTTGCACACATCTCTTTTAAGTTGTTTGCAAAGTGTGTACTAAAGGTTTGCATAACTGGTTTGGAACAAGTAAGAATCAAATCAGGAATCGTACAAATGCTCATTTTTCTGATAAAAAATAACAGTATTTATTAAGCTGGAACATTTTCTAAATTTATCAGCAGATTGATTCCTTTGTTCCAGTGTTTAAAATGAATTTCACACCAAACAAGCCGCCTGCTCTGAGCAGCGTCCGGCTGATTGCATGTTTTAAAAGGGCAATAAGTCCGTCCCCCCTGCTTACCACTGGGTCACACGAGTGTTAAACATGACGGACACAGTAACTACAGTAAAATACACAATAGTTATATATGGCTCTAATCCAAACAAGCTGGTTTAATCAGACCAGAGTTTTTGTTCAGTTTTCAAAACCTTTCACATAACCTAGATGAGGCTAATGTTTATATTCATTTTTAAAAGTCCTGTTTTGATGAAACCAGTTAGGTTGTTGAAAATGTAAAATGCTTTAAAGCTCAACGTGCATTTTGCTGCCAACAGCCTATATTTGTCACATATGGAGAAATTACTGGCATCAAAGATCAGTTATTACAAGTCATTTTTAAATCATTATTAAAGGTGAGATGCAGAAAATGTATGTTCATGACTGTGTGTACTCAGTCATGCAGGTCATGTTAATCCCTGTCGCCAATTCTAGCTGCTTTATATTTACAACAATTTAACCAAAGGAAATCTTTTGCAGTTATTTTAGGAGAAATCTAATACCAAAATAAATCTTAGTTTCACAAGAGACGAAAATGTTTGTCTAATCTACTGGATGAAGTTTCTCTCTACTTAGCCTCATTGGTTTTCTAAAGGCAAACCCCATCCACCAGTAATGAGTCCAAACCTTCCTCATCCACACTGCTACCACAAACATATCTAAAGTGATCATTTATTACAATGAACGAGTATTTTTAAAACAGAAGCTGCATGAGTCTGATCGCATGAAGTCACCTTTAATGTAAAATGATGCAATACAAATAAAATGTTTTACTAATACAGAGTGAGAAAGCTGTAGTTCAAATATTGTGCCCGAAGCATTTTCCACATATGTGTAGATAAACCACGTGAATAGAGAGCTGTGTTAATCTAGATCATTCTTTTCAAAAGCAGCAACGAGTCTAAGATGAGGAGCTGGGAGGTCCAGTAGCTGACCCCACTGTGTGGTGAAGCACAAGATGATCCCAGCCTACAGTGGTGAGGGTGTTGGAATCACCATGAAGCCAACACACACCTTTTACAAAGTCCTGATGTCGCCGATCTCTGAGTCTGCAGAGCAACAACAATTAGTATCTTCTGAGGTGTTACAGACTCACATGTGGTTTTTGTTTTAAACTTACATTTCCTTCAGGTCAGAGTTCATAACAGCGAGGGAACAGTCATCACTAATGGATGCAAGTAAGGAGGCACTAAGATGGACAAAAGTAGTTTGTATTTAATAGAAGAGCCATAAAAGTTACCGTCCCGTTTGGACTTAGTGTTTATAAAAGTTACCTGTTTGTTGAGAAGGCAAGGCCATTGACTCCCCGGCTGTGGACTTTGGTTACTTTGGTCGACTCCGTACCCCGGAAATCCTTTATAGTCACCCTGCCCAGCTCGTCGCCTAAAACACGAGCATGTTAAAACAGCGAGCATTAAACTCCTCTGCCCATCAATAAAACTGGTGAGTCTTACCAAAAGCAATGGTGCTTCGGTGGTGGGGGTGCCATGCTACGGTAGTGGGAGTGCAGCTGGGAGATTCAACATCTGAGACAAAAAGCAGAAGGATCATTGCATTGCTGCTAGAGTAGCTTGTTTTCAGCTAAATGACCTGATTTAAACATGTCGGCCCATCCGAGCTCATGCTTTGTGGGTCTCATAAAGTCTCTACGGGCGTTTTTCAACTAAGTGCGTTCGGTGCTTAAGCTAGAGCCACAGCTTAGCTGGTTCAACTCCAGTGCTTCCATAGAACCAGTTTTGTGTTCGACTGATGGGGTCTGGTTGATTCTGGGTGATTAAGTGAACTAAATCATGTTTACCTGCGTAATACTAAATTTCACAGGCTCCCCATTGCATACGAGTAACGCTGTAACAGCAACACTTACTAGACTTTGTGATGTTGCAGTTTTGAGTGTTCACCATGGTATCATGCACCACGGGCCAAAGGAGGAATCCACTGCGACTTTGTTCAGGGCGCCGGTTGTTCAGTTCACCGGCCGTCACCAAGATCAGAAGTGAAATCGAAATAATGAAGGTTGCTCGTTGCCGCTGCGTCTCTTCTGATCACGGAAATCTATTTAAGCTTCAATTATTTGCTGATCAGCTGGTCGATGGTGTGTTCACAGCTACAGCTGTCTCTTGCTGCAGCTGCTTGAACGCAGGCTTTGTCCGGTCGGTTTACTTTACTAGTGTCTCCAGGCAATCATAAAAACTCTAGGAGGAGCCAGTGCTTAGGCCAGAGTTGTTCAAAGTCGGTCCTCGAGGTCCGCGGTCCTGAAGATTTTGGATGTATCCCTGTTCCAACACAACTGGCTTAAATTCAATGAACACAAACGCCAATCACGTTCAGCATAATGATTGATTAACTTAAGTCAGCTGTGTGGGACCAAAGATACATGGAAATCCTGCAGGATTGTGGCCCTAGAGGACAGACTTTGGACACCCCTGACTTAGTCGGTCAAAAACCAGTGCTTAGTCTGGATCAAAACCAGCATGGGAACCAGCTTGGGAACACCCTGTGTTTATCCCAGCAGTAACAACATTGCAGCAAAGTCCCTCCAGCTAAAAGTCCAACCGCAGAAAACATTGCTTACCTATTCTTGTGGCCGGCTTATTTGGCTTCCTCCTGTCCCACATTAACACACGGCCATCCTGACAGATTAAAGATTTAAAAAAAGTCAGAGTTTAACCTAATTTACATGGCTTTGAGTAATAATTTGAATAACCATTATTAAACAAAAATGTGTTTGTGTTGTAAATTATATAGGAAAATGACTAAACCACATCATTAAACTGTCATTTAAAGTCCAACACAACACTTTTTAAATGTGAGGCTGATAATTTCCAGATGGTTTAAAAATACACACTAAGGCATTTTCATTTGTTGTGTTCAAATAATATGAAGCAATCCATTATCTAATAAAGTTATGTTCAAATAAAGTTATGTATTATTTAGAGATGGTGTGATTATCACATGCCTGCAAACATGCTTTCAACTGGAAAGTAATAATGCTAACCATAATCAGAGCAACATTGCCTACATTTAACCTCAAACTCTGTCAGAACAATACAAACTAATAACATACTTGGCCACAGGAAACAAAGAGAGACTCCTCTGTAGGACTGCAAGCTACACAATTAACAGGCTGCGTGTGAACTGCAGGGAGAAAAGAGAAAGGGATATTTCTTTATAGCATTTATATTCTATTATAGATTTCCTTTAAAATAATGTGCACACATGTAACTTTTCAAATGAATTCCTATACAGTTCCTGTGTGACACAATAGGTAGAAAATATTGAGGAACACCTGAGCTTTGGTGACATCATGTGGAAATATTTAGGTAATAATGAAGAAAGAAAACATGGTTAAAGGTTTGTTTCTACCGCTGCCAGAGAGTAACGGTCAGCGTTTGCAATTAAATAGACAACTTTCTAACATGCAGAAGAGGAAGACAAAACAAATTAAAGACAATAAAATGAGCTTCTATACAGTATAAGACCCATAATTTAGACAAACTCACTTAAATACATTTTCATTGATTCACAAAAAAAAGCAGATGTTGCCTTACCACTGAAGGTTGTGACAACTGTTTCCTCACTGAGATCCCACACTTTAATTCTGTAAAAGAGAAAGAAAGTACTTTTATTAAAGTGCTTAAACATTTAAAACTCAAACAAACACCTCTTTTCGGCAGTAACACGTGAGACACCATTAGATTTGGGTCAGCTAAAACCCTTAAAGTAAGCAAAATAAAACAGTTCTGGAAGATAATCTTCTGCTATAATAATCTGATCTCCAGGATGACAGTCCCACACATATAAATCAATTCAAAAGATCTTTACCGGCAGTCCATGCTGCCAGTGATCGCACTGTTCGCTCCGATTACGGGGCTCACTGTGGTGACGATATGATCGTGGTCATGTTTAGTAAAGCGGTTCACCAGAAGGCGCTCATCCTCTGCCAGTTCCCAGAGCTCCAAAGCACCTGTACAATAAAATAATACCTGGTTTATTCACAAATTAAGTCATTTGTTTTATTCTGCTTCTATAAAACTACATATTACCTGAATCTGATCCAACAATAACCCTCTTTTCAGTGACCCATTTGACATCTGTGATGCCAGTCTCCGTTTGCACACCAGCTTTGCAGAAGCCTTCATTAGGAGCCTGCTTAGGTTCACTGTAGATCCATACAGATCCCTGCCAGTTTCTGCCAGTGAGACTGGATGCACCAAGGAGCAGGGTGCCATCTGTGAGGTTAACCAATGAGAGGGGAATTAAATTGGATTAATTAATGGATTATCAAATAGTTAATATACTATTTTTGGCAAGAAATGAACAAGCCAGTATATATTTAAACAATTATGAGAAACAACTTATAAGCATACTACAGAAACTTGCTAGGTTTCAAGCTAGTATAAATCCTCGATAGAAAACACCACTTTTTATTAATGGGGTAAACTTCATACATCTTGATTTCGGAAATCGTGCAACTAAACGCAAATGAGTTGAAAAGACAGATACCACGTGTTTATTCGAATAACCTCCAGCATGTTACCCTTTTCTTCCTACCTGCTCTGTATTGAGCGGCACAGAGATGTTTCTCCATGCACGCAGGAGCATTGGGAGGTATGTTCCACCGGTTTTCCTTGGTCATGCTTATATCGACAGCAAGTTTCAATCAAAAAGCACGCGTGAAATCTTCTCTCTGCAACGGATTTTCAAGACAAATTCAGCTAAAGTTGTTAGCTAGCTAGCACCTTTGTTGACACGCCGCCACTTTCGTCGTTATTTCGACAATAGTATAAACTATCATATCATAAAATAACAATGGTGTTTGATTAATTTAAAATGTGTTTAAGTTGCCAGTTCATGAAAACTTTAAATAACGTAACACATGCAACACACTTCATGCGCCTGTTGTCTTCTTCGTTGGTGTTTCTTCTTCTTCTTGGAGGATTTCTTTGATGGCGCACACGCTATTCTTGGCGGGTGCTGCCCTCTGCGGCCCACAAAGAAACTCACTCCCAATTTGACAATATTGACATCATTAACAAATTTTTCTCTTTTTCTGCAGGTCCTCCTGAATGAAAGCAGCAGTGTGTTATCTGCCTTTCTCGTTCTCTCCATCCCAATCAGGCAAATTGACCTTCCCATTGTTGCTTCCTGCATGCTCAACATGATTGGAACAAAGTCAAAATTTGATGCAATCTTTTGGTTTCCCATACCAATGCTTATTATTATAAGCTGGATCAAATTGATGTGTCTATAAAGAGCCCTGAGATGACAACTTCCAAAATAATACAATTGTACTTATGTATTTACAATTGAGATTGGTAATGTAGTACCGACTTGTATTTTAATTGGTCACAAAGTTGCTATATTTTCTAAAGAATGGAAGCATCACATTCATTTAAACATGAAATTTCTTAAATTGGTCAGAAAAGTACACATCCCAACAGCCACTGACGACAAGTTTGCTCTATAGAGTGGTTTACAAGTTCAGTGGTACACACTGACCTTATAGGGAAATATTAGCTTTGACATGCATCCTGCCGCATTGCCCATACATATTTTCATCATTGGACATATATGTTCTGTTATAAAATATCTGACATATTAAGCCTTATTCCAGATACTTTGTTTAACTTTTTCTAATGTTTGGGCACCCATGTTGTACACTATAACTAATAAATGATTAGAGGTAATGTTCCTAAATATTCTATTTATGGAATGACGAGCGTTTTGACCTGTTCTCTGACATTTAATACAACAATATCAGTGATTAAAGAGAACAGACTTGAATATCTTTGTTTCAAAGTTATTAAAGTAGAAGTTGTCTGTGTTTATAATCTCTTCTCTTTCATAATCTGTTTCCCATATATGTTTCAGCTATTTGTCCATAAAGAGGAGGTCCTAGGGCTTCCAGCTGATAATAGCTACATCTGAGCATTGCATAGTGTCTTCCTGGGTTTTATTCGTATTTTTAATTTGCTTAATCGCATTTATCAGTTAAAAAATTTAGTTTAATATGGGTAATGAGGACATCCAGGCAATGTAACAAATAAACAGATTAATAAATTATTGATAATGTTACTTGATGGAGTTGATGTTTCATGAAACTAAAGGTATATGGGTGTAAATATGACATTGAAATATTTTATTAACTGAAAAGACTGAGTTTAATGGCGAAATAAAAAACAAAATCAAAACAGGAAGTCTACTGAACTTAGTGGGCCATCAACCACGCCGAAACTAGCAATATTTACATTTTACTGTATTATTGTGCTCTGAATACATTTTCTGAAAGCTAAATGTTTACCACGACATGATAATATTAAAAAATCCTACACTTTTGTTAAAATTTAGCAAAAGTTACAACAGCAACAACGCCAAAACCCATAAACACCTTTCTTTTGAAAGGACGCAAACGGAAGTGACATTTAAATTTGAGAAAACTTCACACTTCTGTCCCTCTGTCCAAAATTGATAAGTGATTGGTTTTCTTGGTGGTTAGGAATTAGTGGGTATATTACCGTGCCCACTAAAGGTAAGCACATAACTGTGTCAAATGGACAAACGGAATATTTCCTCTCACAGTGTCGAAGATACCACGAAACGCTAGCTTTGTAACATTAGTCATTGTTAGGGATGCCTTTGTGTGAACTATATCATATTAAAGGCCAGACGCTCTTTTGCAGCTAACGTTAGCTTTTCTGAGATCTATACCTGTCCACGCTGCGTGACAGTGGGTGGACAGCTGCTACCGTTATGCTAACTCGCTGCTGATGTGGGCAGCCTGGACCGCAGCCAGCTGCTACGTGACATTTGGGAAAGCCGTTAGTGTCAGATCTACACACATCACTGGTCAGCCGTCGATAGAAATGTGAAAGCAGAAGAAATAAATAAAAATGTTGGATGAAAGTAGTCATATAAAACAAACAGAAAAATGTGATATAATATAAAATCAGAGTCACGATGTGTTTAAATGTGAACGGTTCATGTGAGGTGTCGCATGTCTTTTCTAGTGATGGCACGTGAGGGTGTCTTTTCCTTTTGGATCAGCCTCTCGTGCACATAATAGCAACAGATATGAACTTATTTTATCTCAATAAACATGTTAAAGATTGGTGGGAGTGCAGATGTGTTAACCATTGCTGCAGTTCTCTTTTACCACCTGGCCTTTATTTAAGGTGATTTGTAACCTTGTAACCTGTGCTTGACCACTTTTTCATGTCAAACTGGCTGTTGTAGTAATAATAATAAAGTTTATATTACTCTTTCATGTTTCTGTTGACAACAAATACAGATCACATCTCCCTGAGACGAAACATCCCTCAGGGATCAATATTTAGTCAATAACTAACTTCATCGCATTTATTTTTTGGTGGCATTCAGTTCCTGAAGAACGTCTTTTTAACATTTCAATAAATCCAGGCTACTTTGATTTTTCTCATGTGCTTCAGATTAAATCTACACATATATTATACTTAGTTAGGAATGGGGCAGAGCACCTGGTAAATGTACTCCAAAGATGAAGGAACATCTTCTGTATTGTACTGCAGGGATGGACAACTCTGGTCCTCGAGGACCTCAGTCCTGCACACCTGACTCATATGGGTGGGTTATTAGCAGCCTTGTGCAGAAGTTGGATGTAAAGCTCTGCCAATTAAGTCTGATGTGTGTTAGGTGTGTTGCAGCAGGGAAATACTAACACATGCAGGACTGCAGCCCCTCGGGACTGGAGTGGCCCATCTCTGCTGTAGTGTCCTGACAACACCCACCCCCACAAAAAACCAATCATTTAACCATGAAAATATCCTTTTGATGACCTCACACTGCTGCATAGCTCTTCCTTTTCACACCACTACATACCCACACTTACCTGTATGAGCTCAGCTGTTTGAATTGTGGTAGCATCTCTAAACATCTTGATGTAGTTTTTATTGATGGCTAGTTTTGACTGAATTATTGTCTTTGTTCTGTCTCAGTCCTCCAGATGTTGACGGATACTTGAGAAACATTTATTTTCCATATTTTTCTATTTCAGACGGATGAGGTGTTGAACTGTGGTTGCTTAGTGGTGTGGTTGTAACAACTGTGTTTATTTATTCACACATTTAATAATCTCTATGAGAAAGATAAACTGATGCACATTTCCATTAAAATGGTTTGAAGTTTCACTTAAAATTCTTCTGTAAAAGCTTCTTGAAACTTTTTTTTATGGGGAATTCATCAAACTGGGACTCAAATCCACTCCTGCTGGTTGTCCGTGTACCCCTGGTGCAGCATACTTTTTATTCATATCAAGCAGCTTATAAAGATCTGCACAGTGATTTGTTCGTCTGAATCTGGTGTTGGAGCAGGGAGGCATCTTTCAGGACAAGAGCAAAGGTTCCCACCCCTGTATTAAACAATGTGGGACAACATTACATGCAACTCCTGTCATCGCTTATACCTGCTGAATTTAGTTGCACCTTTCTCACAAGTGTCTGCTGGTGAGTCCATTGGACTTTAAAGAGCTAATCCTTCCACAGTGTTGTCATTTTTACACTTTTTACATAAAATACAGCTGAGGGTAGTTGGTTTCTGTGTTTTTTTGGCACTTAATTGGATTTTTTCTTTTCAGGGGGTTCGCTATGGCTTTGAAAAGGAGACGGGCGACATCCCCTTCTAGCAGTGTGAGTGGAGGAGATTTTGGCGATAGCCATACTTCGTTAGTGTCTTCACTTGGGAGAAAAAGGAGAAGGACCTCAAACATTCCCACTGTGGATCCTGTAATTTTACAAATTGCAGTTACTGTTTTAGTGGGCTGTGAAAATTGTTCGGCCACATGGGGTGCTTGACGTGTGGAGGGGTGCGGATCATTTTCAGTGTTTGGTTCTTGCCTTGCAGATTGCAGTATGTCATGAGCTGTACAACACAATCAGAGACTACAAGGACGACCAGGGGAGGATGCTGTGTGAGCTGTTTATCAGAGCTCCCAAACGAAGGTGAGGACAGGCATGAGTGATGATTAGCCTTGTACATTTAACTACACCCTGCAGATTGTGTGATATTAGTTGGTTTTAAAAACTAATTCAATATACCCAAGTCTCTTCTTGTTACAGGAATCAGCCAGACTATTACCACGTGGTGTCTCAGCCAATAGATATGATGAAGATCCAGCAGAAATTAAAGATGGATGAGTATGATGATGTTGAGCAACTAACCAGTGACTTTCAGCTTTTATTCAACAATGCAAAAACGTATTATAAGGTAACCATGAACCCAAAACAATGAAAAAAACATCTATCTTTGCACAGAAAGTACAAGGTCCAGGTGCTTCAACTGCCAAATAAATGTGTCTTGTTTGCTTATAGTCAGACAGTCCTGAATACAGAGCAGCCTGTAAGCTGTGGGACCTTTACCTACGAACCAAGAATGAGTTTGTTCAACGGGGGTCATATGATGATGATGAAGAAGAAGGATATGATGCACAAGATAACCCCGGAGGCTCCACTGAAGATGAGGTGACAGTTATGAGTTTGTTTGATCAAAATTGCTATCGGTTATTTAGGCTATTAGGAACAACACACGAGCTGTGGGTAGTGGCCAAAACAACGAGAACGCAAATACAGGAAGCTGAAATTAGTTTCCTCTGCAGGCTGATTGAGCTCTCCTTTTAGAGACCTGGTGAAAAGCTGAGAGGGGCTCAGAGTTGAGGTGTTGCATCTCCTTATTTAGACGAGGCGGTTAGGATGTCTCCTGGACACCTTCTTGTGACCTGGCATGTTCCTGCTGAAGGGGATCCCGGGGAAGACCCAGGTCACGCTGAAGGGATTATATCTCTCGGCAGGCCTGGGACTGCACGGTGGCCTCACAGCAAGAAGGTTGCCGGTTCGAGCCTTGGTGTGGGCAGGACTCCAGCCGGGAACCTTTCTGTGTGGA
>JBAMIG010000003.1:19170645-19194791 GCA_037177335.1 Kiunga ballochi
CCTGTTTACCTCCATTCTTAAGCTTCATCTTTACTATTTGCTATGATTGAGTTCTGCATAAAACACAAATATATTTACAGGCCTACATACATATAAGAAAATATATATGTATATATATATATATATATATACATACATACACATATACACACATATATATATATATATATATTGCTTAAGTAGGTGAGATTCAACATAAATGAGTGATTTGCTTTGATTTACATTTGAACTTTTTCATTCAGCAATATCCAGATTATTACGCCGTTACTAAGGAACCAATAGATCTGAAAATCATAGCCCAGAAAATTCAGGTAAGAAATGAAAATTTGATCACAAAATGTTGTAAATATTGTGTTTGACTATTTCTTTGTATTTTTGACATGTCTAAAAAAAACGTTTCTTTTAGTTGGGCCACTACAGGAGTGTCAATGCCATGGCTAAAGATGTAGACTTACTGGTGAAGAATGCAAAAACGTATAATGAGCCTGGATCACAGGTTTTTAAGGTCAGTGTGGGGCTCAGAACAGAAGTATTCCAGCAGGTTGTCACCAGTTTGTGACATGTTTATCATATGCGTGACATACTCCTCTGTTTCAGGATGCAAACACCATCAAAAAGATTTTTGCACAAAAGAAATCCGAGATTGAACACGGAGAACCAATAAAATCCAGCATCCGAATCAGGTATTGATGAGCCAATTCTATTCAAATTGAATGATAAGTAATGTTTACTTTTGATTTTTATTTCTTGTTTTTCCACTTTTCTGAGGAATAAAAGGTCTGCCCAGGGAGATCGCCTCTCTGCAATCACTATGGCCCTTCAATATGAAAGCGACGAAGAGGGCATACTCTCTGGTACTATTTCACCTCTTCCTTAAGCAGAGATAATGTGTCGACTTTGATTTTCTGTTCCTGTGATGCAAATGTTGTCACTGAACAGTGGGTTTTCTTCTCTTGGACTTAGGGTCTGTCCACTATGATGAAGGGGAATCCGAGGCAGAGAGTATGACTTCTAACATAGACATGAGTAACCCCATCTTCCAGCTCTACGAAGCCGTGCGAGGTGCCAGGAATAACCGGGGCCAGCTGATCTCTGAACCGTTTCTGCAGCTCCCCTCCAGGAAGGACTATCCAGACTACTACCACCAGATTAGCCAGCCCATCTGCCTTCATCAGATCAAGTATGGCAGAAGTGATGTTGGGAAAAAAGTCACAATTATCATTTTCATACGTAAACATGTTACAGTTTATATAACAGATATATCTTTTTTTTTTTAAATTTTACCATGCATTTATATTTCTGTGTTTCCTTTTATGTTTGTTTTCTGTCATGCAAAATGATGCGATTTAGTAACAGATAATAGTTTCCGTAGAAAACTAAGTAAAACATTTTATATATTATTTGAATTTTTTGTTTACAAAACGTTGCCTAAAATGCATTATGTTTTTACACAGCTGAATTTTGTTTATGTAAACCCTACCTGAATGAAACTCCTACCTGCTTAATTTGTTTAATTTCTTTCTTTTTTTATTTATTTTTTTGCTTTATTTTTTCACACTAAAATTTCTTAATTATTGTCTGTGGGAAAACTATGCCATCATCACACACACTCACTGTACTGTACAGTATTTCTGTGCCCCTCCCCTCCCCTTCCCAAATGTGAGAGCCCGTAATTGCCCGCAGGAACAAAATGAAGAACAATGAGTATGAGAGCGTGGAGCACATCGATTCAGATCTGACGCGGATGTTTGAGAATGCCAAACGCTACAATGTTCCACACTCCTCCATCTACAAGCGCGCGCTGAAGCTGCAACACATCCAGCAGGTCAGTTAATGTTTCCACGTTGCCTTCACGCTGCTGTGTTGTTGACTTTAAATATCACCCGTCACCCGTCCAGATTAAGAGAAAGGAGCTTTTGCAACGAGATGATGATGATGGTGACAGCATGCTCTCTTCTGCCACATCGGACACCAGTAGCACAAAGAGAAAAAGGTGTGTTTGCACAGACTTGTTTCATTTTATGCATTTGATTTTGATTGTGTTTCTTCTATTTATTTGTTTGTTTGCATCTGGTCTCCAGCCACAAGAAGAACACAAAGAAAAACCGAATGAAAGCTCTTTTTGCTTCCGTGGTCGAGGCCCGAGAAGCTGGCACAGGTCGCAGGTTGTGTGACCTGTTCATGGTGAAGCCATCGAAAAAAGACTACCCAGATTACTACAAGGTTATTCTGGAGCCAATGGACCTGAAGACCATTGAGCACAACATCCGGTCAGACAAGTACATGACTGAAGATTCACTGGTGGAAGACATGAAGCTGATGTTTCGCAACGCTCGACACTACAACGAAGAAGGCTCCCAGGTGATGCTAAGTTTTGCTTTTGTGCTTAATGATCGTTCAGTCTTCTTCTGAGGTCTCAAACTGCCAAAACACAAAAAAGCTTGTTGCACTTGTTTCCCGTTCTGAAAGACTAGTTCACCTGTAAGTCTCTGAGCAGGAAAGGTAAAAAAAGAGAAAAATAGCGTTTAAAGAAAATTTTCCCAAAAAAGGGAAATAGTTTGATCAATCTCTTGATGTATCTGTAGGTGTACAATGATGCAGACGTCCTTGAGAAGATCATGAATGACAGACGTAGGGATCTTGGGCCAGCAACTGATGATGATGATATGATGTCACCAAAATTAAAAATAAGTACGCCACTGTTATAGTAAAGCAAGCTTCACTGGATATACTGATGTACTGCAATTTCAGTGACTGTATTTTATCAGAAAAGACACTCATACATGTTTTTATTTTATTTAGGAAAGAACAGCATTACTCTAAAGAAGTCTAAGTACTTAACACCCTTACAGCAGAAACTGCATGAGCTTTATGAAGCTGTGAAGAACTACACAGATAAGCGGGGCCGCCGCCTCAGCACGATCTTCTTACGACTTCCATCTCGTGCTGAGCTGCCTGATTATTACCTCGCCATCAAGAAACCTGTGGACATGGAAAAGATCAAGAGTCACATGCTGGCTAACAAGTACCAGGATGTAGATGCGCTGGTGGAGGACTTGGTGCTGATGTTCAACAATGCCTGCACCTATAATGAGCCAGAGTCTCTGATCTACCGGGATGCTCTCCTGTTACACCGGGTTCTGCTGGAAACGAGGCGTGACCTGGAGGGAGGAGATGATGCACACATGCCCGACGTGCCCCGCCTCATCCAGGATCTTATCCGCAGTCTCTTTGTTTCTGTGCTCGGCCACCAGGATGATGAAGGACGTTGCTACAGCGATTCGCTGGCTGAGATCCCCGCTGTTGATCCTGCAAACAAAGAGAAGCCCCCCCTCAATTTTGAGATTATTAGGAAAAATGTCGAACGGGGACGCTACAAAAGGTTAGATGTCTTTCAGGATCACATGTTTGAAGTTCTAGAGAAGGCCAGGCGTTTGAATAGGTGAGGTCTGAAACCAAATCATTCACATTGTATTTAAAAACTCCTTAATTGATATTAAAACCATGCGTTCATTACAGGACGGATTCTGAGATCTTTGAAGATGCAGTGGAGCTGCAGCAGTTTTTCATTCGCATTAGAGACGAGCTGTGTAAGAACGGAGAAATATTGATGTCCCCGGCCCTCAGCTACACCTCTAAGCATTTACACAGCGATGTGGAAAAGGAGAAGAAAGAGAAGCTTCCCAAAGAGTTTGAGGAGGACAAAATCAAGCGAGAGGAGGAGAAAAGAGGTGCTTGCCGTTTTTTTTACAGCTATCGCCACTTTGAAAGTGAAAACCTTGTTTGCTTGAAAATGCTTTGAATTCCCAGAGGCTGAGAGGAGAGAAGACCCTGCTGGTGGATCATGGCAGGTTCAGCGTACATACAGTCAGGACTGCAGCTTCAACAACAGCATGTATCATGTGGGAGACTATGTGTATGTGGAACCTGCAGAGCCCAATCTCCAGCCACATATCATTTACATCGAACGCCTTTGGCAGGATGGCTCTGGTCAGTCCTTTACTTGAATCAGTTATAATTTTAAAAGAAAAATGTTTTGCATGCAGTGCCAGTTTTTGTTTTCTAAACTTATTCTGCACATGTTTTTAAAACTTAGTGTAAATCTAATTCTCTCTAATACACATAGGGGAGAAGTGGCTATACGGCTGCTGGTTCTACAGACCAAATGAAACATTTCATTTGGCTACAAGGAAGTTTTTGGAGAAGGAAGTTTTTAAGAGCGACTATTACAACAAAGCACCTGTCAGCAAGATTCTGGGCAAATGTGTTGTTATGTTTGTGAAGGTACATCACTGCTGTCTGCACCTATGCTTTTATTAGAAGCTTCTTTCACTTTGCTTTGAATATTGACCTAATTTGTTTGGTATTTAAGGAGTACTTCAAGCTTTACCCAGAGGGATTTAGGGCAGATGATGTCTATGTGTGTGAATCTCGCTACTCTGCCAAATCAAAGTCCTTTAAAAAGATAAAGATGTGGGCTATGCCCCTGAGTTCGGTTCGGTTCGTTCCCAGAGAGGTGCCGCTACCCGTAGTTCGTGTAGCATCTATGTTTGCCACCAAACAAGAAGAGAAACCTCTGGAAATTATAGAGGACAGCAAAATGGCAGATGGTATTCTAGAGAAGGTAAATGGCCTCATTGGTTTTTCAGTGAAAATGGACTGGAAATCAGGTTTAAACTTAGTTTTGTTTTTACAGGAGAGGGAAGATGTCCCGTTTGATATGACCAACGGTGAGCCGGGGTGTCAGTACTATGATCAGCTCTGTTACAACAACATGTGGCTTAAAGTGGGAGACTGTGTTTACATTGCCTCTCATGGCCTGGTGCGCCACCGAGTGGGCAGGTAGAGTATATACTGGGTTTTTACATTGTACTAATAATCCTTTCCGTTATGTCTTCATAACCTTTTATCATTTACAAACAGCTAATATATTGCTGGGTTTGTGAAATTCATCACCCTTTTTCATAATAACCAATCCAATGCTTCATCGGCTCCCATCATACAAACTGGTTTTTCAGAAAATACACGTAACAACTGCATAAAGATATTTTTTATAAGGCAGCTTATTGGTTTGTTTTCAACAGAATTGAGAAAATGTGGATGAGAGATGGAGCCGGCTATTTCTTCGGTCCCATCTTTATCCACCCCGAAGAGACCGAACATGAACCGACTAAGATGTTCTACAAAAAGGAAGTGTTCCTTAGCAACCTGGAGGAGACCTGTCCCATGACTTGCATCATAGGTACCTGTAAAAGTGCAATGAGTTAAACTAAATGCTTTCTTTTCTCTTATTTACTGTAACACACTACAAGGTATGCTATCACTCAGATATGATAAACTTGTTTAATATATTAACTGAAATGATTCTTGTTTTACAGGAAAGTGTGTTGTGGCGTCCTTCAAAGAATACTTATCATGTCGAGCCACAGAGGTGCCGGAAGCAGATGTTCTTCTCTGTGAGAGTCGCTATATTGAGAGTGAAAAGCAGATGAAGAAGTTCAAGGGTCTGAAGCGTTTTTCACTTGCTGGGAAGGTGGTGGAGGATGAAATCTACTATTTTAGGTAAACGGCATGTTTGTCAATAAAAAGGGATGTCCAGAAACTGTTTGTTAGAATTTCCTAAACTCTCACACAGTGACATGTGTAGACCTGAACCATTTACAGTACGACCCGGTTCATTCAAAGACAGTTCTCTCACATTAGCTCGGTGTAATTTCTGGTGTTTTTATTCTAATAAATCTTTATTTAGGTTTTTTTTTTTATTAGTTTTTTTATTAGAAATACAAAAAAACATGGTCTGTGATCCAGTTCTTCATAAATAAATTCCTTTAATCATTATTATTTTCTAAAGGAAGCTCATAGTCCTCCAGAAAGAAGCCTCACCTCTGCTAGACAGAAAAATTGAAGAACTGGAAGCCAAATTTGCTGACATGACTGATGAAGAGTTGGAGGATCTTGGTGATGATGATGGTGACCTAGGGGACCAGTCTCTTCCACAGATGCAGTCTTCTTTGTCTGGTGACATGGATATCATGCCCTATACCCCGCCACAGGTCAGGGTGGGAAAAGTGGTGGATCATTTGTTGACACTGTTATAGCATTTTCACCTGTCTGCGTCTTTCATTCAGTTACAGTCCACTCCTAAATCTATAAAGGGCCTCACAAAGAAGGAAGGTTCAAAGCGGAAGATCAACATGAGTGGTTACATCCTGTTCAGCAGTGAGATGCGAGCAGTCATCAAAGCCCAGCATCCAGACTTCTCCTTTGGGGAATTGAGTCGCCTTGTTGGCACAGAGTGGAGGAACCTGGAAAGTTCCCGCAAAGCAGAGTATGAAGGTGAGAATTCTTGTTGATACTGATGATCCAAAGCACAGAATAGAATAATCTTTCATTTGTTCCTCATAGGGGAAATGTGCGTCCTTGCAGTGATAAACCAGATGAATAAATGTAATAGTAGATAAAGGTCTTACATAGATGTTGATAAATAGATGGACAAACTTTTACTGTGTTCCAGAACGAGCAGCTAAGGTGGCTGAGCAACAGGAGCGCGAGAGGGTCCATCATCAGACGTCCCCTAGAGCAGGTACCCCTCTAGGGGCTCTGATGGGGGTGGTTCCTCCTCCAACCCCCATGGGGATGCTAAATCCCAGCATGACGCCTGTGTCAGGTAACCCCTCATGCAGATGGATCCCCAGTGCACAGTAGAGGGCTGGAATAAGAAGCTCAACTGCTAGACTTATTTACTTTTATGTGTCACACGGCACCCATATCATCTGGTTTGCAGTGATGCAGTCTCATAATTCCATTTTCTATTGCATGCAACATGTTACGATATCTATTGGTTCAATTGATTAATGGTTTGTTGCACCTGTTGCATAGTTCATAAAATCCACACGGTAATTTACAGTTTACCATGTGGGTTGTCATGCATGAAACAACAAAGCATGAAAGGTTGACTTACACCATTTGAATATTAATACTAAAAATAGTTCTTTAAATGTATTGCATGTGTGCTAATTTGCTTGTACAGAGTTTCATGATAGTACTTCATTCAAATGATGCATGCGAGGTATTAAGTGCATGTTTTACTGATGCATGTTGTTGTTTTGTGTTACTACTGTTCCTTCCTAAGAAGGTATGATGGGTGCATATAGGTCAGCTATGATGGCCCTGCAGGGCCATGTTGAGCGCATGATTAGTATGATGGGCATACCACCACAGCACATGCCTGTCTTTACCCAACACCTCCAGCCTGTAATGCCTGGGTTCCATGGAATGACATCTTTTGGTAAGAGTGCTCTCATAGCCACTCCACCTGCCACGCAGTTGCTTCCTGTCTACCAATCTGACTTGCTGGAGGGGGTACCTGTATCACTAGGCTGAAATCTTTTATGTTGAGGAATTATTCCGTTGAAAATCCAGTGAACTTGGCCTTGGGTATTTGTTTAGTTTAAACATCAGTCTGATAATAGAAATAGAAAAACAAAATTTAAACAATGTAAATTTGAACAACTTACTCTGTATAATAAGGTGACAAGGGAACAAAAATGATTGGATAAAAAAGTTATATTGCAACATTTTTAGGAGTATAGTTTAAGAAAAAAGCTCATAAAAAGAGTCAGTCCCACTTTTGGATAATGCCTTAATTGAATATGTTTCCAGGTGTCAATGGCATGGGAGGCGGACCTGCAGGAAGCATCCATGGATCCCAGGTACACTGAGAGGAAATAGACATTGTTAATCATGTGAAATATTATGTTTTAAATGTGATGGAGCACAGATTCTGACATATATCTCGAATTGGATGATATTATTGGTGAACATTGTTAAAATGGTTTGGATAAAGGTACTGTATACCCTGGGGGTTTACTGTTTGCTAATTTTCTGTGCTCTTCATATTCATATCAATTGTTTAATTTTTTTTTTTTTTATTTCAGCTAACTTTTTTAGATGCTCTATTTAGACTTAAAGCCCTAACAATATACATCGTTCAATGCCCAGTGCTTCAATTATTAGAGCATTTAAAAACATTTTGTACTCTGAATCTGTGACGTAGTAGAGATTTTTTTTTAAACTAGATGGGTTTGATGGGTCCAGGACAACAAGCTCCACCACCATACCCAGGACAAGGCCAGATGGGACAACCTGCACATCAACAGCCCTCCACACCAGTGTTTGTGTCCCCACCAGCCAAATCTCAGCGTCTCCTTCACTCTGAGGCATATCTTAGATACATTGAGGGTCTCACTGCAGAATCTTCCACCATCAGCAAGTGGGACCAAACTCTCACTGGTGATTTTCTTTTCAGTTTGATGGACATTGACAAAATCTTTTTAAAAAATTGACAATATAGGTAACCATACAGTAAAACTAAATCTATAACTTTGCCATTTCAGTTCAGAAACAAGATGTGCGCCTGACTAAAGAGCAAGAGAGTAAACTACCATCTCATTGGTTGAAGAGTAAGGGGGCCCACAAGACCATGGCAGATGCACTTTGGCGACTGCGTGACTTGATGCTGCGAGACACCATTAACATTCGTCAGATGCACAATCTGTAGCGTGCTCATATCAAGAGCCTCTGTTCCCAAACCTGTGTGACAGGCTGAGGTTTAAGCTCATTAAAAGTCTTCATTTTGTGTTGTGATTTAAAAGAATTAACTGTTTGTATTAATATGGAGCTTTCTGTGTTAATGGCGTTTCTTTATTTTTACATTTCAGATATGAACTTCCAAGTGCATTATTGTTAGACTGCCTGTCTGTGATGAAGGCCTTTTTGTTTTCACAATTAAAAATGTGAAGAATTCAGTTTGTTTGTATTAATTTAGTAACGCAATGCTTAAAGAAACAAAACTTGAATGATAATGTAATAACTGCCAAAGAGCCTATACATTTTATAAATATTATACAGGTAATAATCTTACAATAGATTAGTTTTTAAAGCAAGTATTATTGGTACTAGATTGTCTTGTGGTGCTGCAGTTACAAGGGGCGTGTTTCCGCTGCCTTTTCACGTTTGCGCATGCGTGATACACTGACCGCGCAGTTCCTTTTGCCTCAGACGTTTGTAAGCTGCTGCTGGAGAGAGCAAGTCTTTACAGTGTGTAGTGGCTCTACATCCATACCTAAACTGATAGTCTACGGAAGGTCATTGCTATCACATGAATAGTAAGTACATATATACATGTATATTTCTTTGCAGGGTCCATTGAATCAAATGAGCAATAGAGCAAACCTTGCTAAGCAGAAACATTTTGATAGGAAATTAGCTAACTCTCAAGCACATTAGCAAGCTATTGCTAAAATTAGCTGTGTATTTGGAGGGGACCCGGCTCCATATCAGTCTATCCACTGGATCTGGAATAGTTTTTTTTCCCACTGTCCTTACTGATGTTTGTCTACGTTTAATAATAAGTTGGGATAGAGCGATAAATAAACACTGTTGGCTCTAGCTTTAATTTTATATGCAGTTCAGTACATGTGACATACCGACGCCATGTGCAATATTTGGATTCAAAACCTTTAGCATACTAGCTTACATGTTTTTACTTAATAAACAGATCTGGAATCAGTCTGTTGAGTCAACACCTATTTGAGGCAATGTAGCCATGTTGCATTGTATCTAGCTTGGTTAGCTACCAGTTTGTGAATGTTTTTGTATGTACAAGAGAAACTTTGTAGTCAATGTTGCTTTTCGCGATTTAAGTGTTGTTTCAGAAATACACGCCAGTACACAAAAAATACTATTATTTATTTTTGCAGGGAACACATGTTGTCAGTTTTATACTTAAAATTATACGGACAGTTTTATAGTTGGACGGCTGCTTACTTGTCATTTTTCCCCTTTAAATGAACCGTAATATTCTCATTAATTCATTGGTTTATTGTATATATGTTGGAACTCTTATGCAAACCATTGACAGTTAAAAGTTTGTATCTGCATCTATCAGGACAATTGAAAACATCTGTCATGTAAAGATATTGCAACATTAATACACAAATAAACAATAAACAAAATGAAAATTTTGACCCAATCTCATTTAAGACAAAGGGGAAAAGTGCCCTATATCTGAAATATAGTTTCATAAAAGTTGGAAAAACATCTTGCTCACATAAAGGTTATTCAGTTTCGGGGGTAAATTCACAGAAAAGATACGGTTACATCTTGAGTGTTGGGCATTTAAAGTGCAATGTGCGATTTTTATACCGTAGTCTAAAACTATAAAAGCAGTCTGGGTTTAATTCATACATAAAAACGTGGCCGTCTAACTTGTGTGTTTCATTATTGTACAACACTATCTCTGCAAGACCTGCTGCCGCTTTGACTTGGTCATGTATTTTTATTGGTTTCTTTTATTTACATACTCTTCCAGTAGGTGCAAGCATGGAACTGAATGATGCCAATCTCCAAAGCCTGACAGAGTTCCTTAGGAAAACACTGGACCCAGACCCAACAGTCAGGCGTCCAGGTAGGTTTCCTTCAGAACAAACCTTTCATGTGTATCTAATGTATAATCATTCTTATTAGTGTATAAAAGATAGAAATTTCCCCTGACTTATCTTTGCAAGGTCTTCACTTGGCATATGTGAGCTCTCCATTGTAGCATTTGTTCTTTTCTCTCGCAGCTGAAAAGTTTCTTGAATCTGTGGAGGGAAGCCAGAACTACCCCCTGCTACTTCTCACTTTGCTGGAGAAGTCCCAAGACAATGTGATTCGTGTGTGTGCTGCTGTCACATTCAAGAATTACATTAAAAGAAACTGGCGAATTGTGAGTCTCAGTAGTAATTTATAGTAGTAATATTGTCCGAAATGCTTAAATGTGAAACGTTATTCTAATTTCTTACATAATATCATGCTGACAGAATAGTTTTTGTGATGCAGCTGTCCATATATAACCTCAGTTCTGTGGGTTTGGTCCTCAAAGGTTGAAGATGAACCAAACAAAATCTCTGATCAAGACCGAACAGCAATTAAAGCCAATATTGTCAATTTAATGCTGAGTAGCCCAGAACAGATTCAAAAACAGGTATGCCATCACATTTTGTTATAAGTTAGGGAGTTTCAAGTAAATGCTTCACCATTATTTATATATACAATGTGTCCCTGCAGCTAAGTGATGCCATCAGCATCATAGGAAGAGAAGACTTCCCTCAAAAATGGCCTGACCTTCTGACAGAGATGGTGACTCGCTTTAGAAGTGGAGACTTCCACATTATCAATGGGGTGCTTCGTACTGCACACTCCCTCTTTAAGAGGTAGAGGTCTCCCCATCAGTCATGTGCACCATTTGGGCATATTCATTCTGAATTGTTTAGGTATTTTCAGCATTTTTATGTCTTTTCAAGGTACCGCCACGAGTTCAAGTCAAATGAGCTTTGGTCTGAAATAAAACATGTACTGGACACGTTTGCCTTACCTTTGACAGAGTTGTTCAAGGTTTGTATTCTTGCTGTTGTGTTTCTGCAGTCCTGTTAGTAAGCTAAATGCTTCCGAGGTGAAGATGCCACCCTTATGTTTATTTTCCTTTGTTGCAGGCCACGATAGAGTTGTGTCAGACGCATACTAATGACACCAATGCCTTGAAAGTTCTCTTCTCATCTCTGACGCTCATCTCCAAGCTTTTTTATAGTCTTAACTTTCAGGTCAGGACAGTTATATTTTGTGCTAAACATTTATTGTTAATATTTTATATATATTGTGCATCTTTATCACTAAATGATTCTTTCTTTAAAAATGTGGCAACTTAATATAAAACTTACATTTTTCTTGTGGATAGTTATCATTGCCTGAAAAATGTTTATTAAGTCATAATAAATAATTCATTAAGCCTTCAAAAACTGTTTATTAGCATGAATTAAGCCACATATTTATATTTAATAAGAAATCCTAAATATTAAATGGAAGCCATGTTTGTGCATTTTCAGAATTAGTCTAATAGGATTTGCTTTTTTTTCTCGTTTGTATCCATGTTTTTTAGGATTGTTTTGACCGTTTTCCTCTTTGCTATACAGGATCTCCCGGAGTTTTTTGAGGACAACATGGAAACCTGGATGACAAATTTTCATGGCTTATTGACTCTGGATAATAAGCTTTTACAGACAGATGTATGTTGTTTTTTATTCTCCTCTGATGTGTTGTGATCAATCATCCGTACATTCAAATTAACTTTATTTGTAAAGCACCGCTTTACAGACATCATACTGAACCTATTCATCAATAGCCGAGCTAAGGGAAACCAAAAGATTGTGTTGAATCATTGACTGATCCAGTACATGCAGGGTGTGTTTATGTTTTTAAAAAATCCAACCATCTTTGTTTTTCGTAGGATGAGGAAGAAGCAGGCCTTCTGGAGTTGCTGAAGTCTCAGATCTGTGACAACGCTGCTCTCTATGCTCAGAAGTATGATGAGGAATTTCAGCCGTACCTGCCGCGCTTTGTTACTGCCATCTGGAACCTTTTAGTCTCCACTGGTCAGGAAGTCAAATATGATCTGGTGAGAGCGCGCAGCACCTGTTGTAAACGAGTTTTTATTCTTCATCTACACTGATTACCCGCTTTGTGTTGCAGCTTGTAAGTAATGCTATCCAGTTTTTGGCATCAGTCTGTGAAAGACCACACTACAAGCATCTGTTTGAGGACCAGAATACACTCACTAGCATTTGTGAGAAGGTTATTGTACCCAACATGGAGTTCAGAAGTAAGTGATCAGTTCACACATGAAAATGTGACTGATTTTTACCTGTGTGGTTACAAACATTTTGACTGGCAGTTATATTGCTGTCTTGCTTTATTAGGTGCCGATGAAGAGGCCTTTGAAGATAACTCTGAAGAATACATTCGAAGAGATCTCGAGGGATCCGGTAAAGATTTTACTCTTTTAATCACACTAAAAGCAAACAAACTATCAGATGTTTGGCTAAATGATCAGCAACCTATTCTCCTCCCATCCTTACGTAGACATCGACACTCGCCGTAGGGCAGCCTGCGACTTGGTGAGAGGTCTCTGTAAATTTTTTGAGGGGCCTGTCACCGCAATCTTCTCTGGCTATGTGGATTCGATGCTCGGAGAGTATGCCAAGAACCCCAGAGAGAACTGGAAACACAAGGATGCTGCCATCTATCTGGTCACATCGCTGGCATCTAAAGCTCAGACACAAAAGGTGCAGTTTATATGCATTTTCAGTCTTTTGTTACTCACCAAGTTAAAAGAAAAAAGATACTATTGCGAAAACGTTAAAAGGTGGTTAACACATTGGGTGCTTTTGTTTAATTCTCTTGCTTTTTTGCCCCCAACAGCATGGAATAACACAAGCAAATGAGTTGGTGAATTTGACCGAATTCTTTGTGAACCACATCCTCCCAGACTTAAAATCCTCCAATGGTAAGAAAGTTCTGGTACATTTTGTGCTGCAGCTGCCTGTTCAGCTCAGTCCTGTTAGGCTAAAAACCTGTAGGTGTTCGATGTATTCCCTACCTCAACACACCTATAAACTTCTGCCCAATGACTCATTAATGAGTCAATTGTGATGGGATATCACCAAGAATGAGTGAGAGGTGGATGGAAAAGCACATTATAAATGTATTTTATTTAAATTTATTTTCTATTTATTCTAGTTTATACTTTTATTATTATTATAATAATAATAATAATAATAATAATAATAATAATAATTATTATTATTATTATTATTATTATTATTATTTAGAATGATTTATTTTTGGTAGGTATGCATTGTAGGAATTGTTCTGGTATTTTAACAACATTTGTAATTGCAAGTAAAAGATGTTAAATTGTTAAATGTGAAATACACTTCTGTGTGATTGGTTAACATTTAATAGCCCTGGTCTTTGAAGTTCCATAAAATGTCTCAAAGGAAGTGGAAAAACCCGATAAAACGGCATCAGTTTGTGTTTTTATCATTACAGTCTGAAGTTTTAATGGCATTGGACCGAGGCACAAAAGATGCGCCGGGCTTTACACACAGCAGCAGCTATTGCTGCCATTCATCTTTTAGTGCGTTGATATCTTGAAACATTGCAGGACTTCAGCATTAGATCATTTGTTTGATGGAAGTTTGTGCTTATTGTTTGTCTGATGCTGAAATTGCTTTTAATAGTTTTATTAACTAATGCATCTGTTGCTTGAAATAGATGAACTGATTTGCTTTTGTGCTTTGTTTTGTAGTTAATGAATTTCCTGTGCTGAAGGCAGATGCCATCAAGTATGTGATGATCTTTCGAAGTCAGGTATGACCCCCGGCTTGTACCGTTGCTTAAATCTAAAGTGAATGAGATTCTTCACTGAGGAATCGTTTCTTTCAGCTTCCTAAAGAGCAGCTGCTGCAGGCAGTTCCTCTTCTGATCGCTCACCTGCAGGCTGAAAGCACCGTGGAGCACACTTATGCTGCCCATGCTTTGGAGAGGTTGTTCACTATGAGAGGCCCCAATAACACAACACTGTAAGTACTGGACAGATTTATACTCTGCATTCTTTTATAAGCTCCTATTGTAAGAGCTAGAGTAATCTGTCATTAATGCAATATAAAACATAACATTTTACACAATGGACTTCTAAATAAAGCAAAGTACTTGTTGAGGTTCCTCTTGTGAAAAACATAAAAAGAACATAGTGACGTGTTTTTTCTGTCTGAAGCATAAAGGTTTTAAAATGATTAGAGGATACTTGGTCTGTAATTGTGTTCAGCTGCGTGTCTTTCTGTTAATCATGTTCAGAAATAAGAGGAATACTCTGAATGTTTTTATAGTTGCCTCCCTGCAGGAGTTTAAATTTTCCTGTGACGATCAGCTGGTTGTTTTTTTTTCTGCTTGTTCTGTCGTCGCCTGCCAGTAATTTCATGCATGCAACAGGTCAGATGTCTGAGAACGCGTCACAGAGCCACTGTGACGTCATGTAAAACAGATAAATCTATTTTTTTAACCTGCGCTACGGAAAATGTGACCTTTATATTCTGTTTGACTTGATGCTGCAAAAAGAATGAGATCAGAATTAATCCAATTACCTCTATTTTGGTTTGGGATCGTATTTATAATGTCTCCTTTCAAAGTACAGCGGAAGATATTTATTTGACCCCGACTTGTTTCTTCTGTGGACCCAGAGTTTCATAGATGGTTGAAATTAAATGACATTAGTTATGTTTACATAAGTTTTAATAACAACAAAAAAAAGTGACTTCAGCGTTAAAGAGATAAAAAATAAACATTTAAACCCTCTGAACAAAATGACTGCAGAATTAATTGTGATTTAGAAGTGGCTGATTTATTCTCATTTAAAGCTGAATTGGTTAATTCCTCTATCATATAAACCTTCATTCTGGTTGTTCTGCACATGCTCGTTACCTTTTCCCACCACAATGATGCACATCGTCTTCTGCCTCATCTTCATCTTTTTCTCTTCTGCTGCTGAAAAAAAGTGAAGCAGTATCAAGCTTGTACTTAAAAAATATGATCAGAATCTAATGAAAACAGTACTTTTAGTATGTGTTTTTTCATGTTATAAATAAACACAAGAAGAAGGAGGGGATTTGTTTATATCCGGTAGCTGTCACGTTTGCTGTCCGCATGGAAACACGTTTACTGGGCTAATTCACAATGAATGTTTTTAATGTAAACTCAAAGAATATTTCAATTAAGTTTTGGTTCATTTTAAATAAAAACTCACCATAAACCCACACCCAGTGAAATGCACAAGATCTACATCAAACTTAATAGCTTCTAACTGGTTATCATCCATCTGCATCGCCAGCATCACCTCTGCAGAAATGGCACCGTTTACTGAACAGCTGCTCAACAACCTGTTCAAAGCGCTGGCTCTTCCTGGTTCTGCAGAAAATGAATATATCATGAAAGGTAATGATTCAATGGGTTGTTTTTGTGCTTATTGATTTAGTTATGTGTACTCACTATGCCTTTCCCTCATTTAAAGCCATCATGCGCAGCTTCTCCCTGCTGCAGGAGGTCATTGTTCCCTACATTCCCACTCTGATTGGTCAGCTGACTCATAAGCTCCTCTTAGTGAGCAAGGTGACATTCTTATTTTTATTAGTTTTAAGACGCATGCTTGTAAGTTTGTCATGTTAACCTTTGTAAAATGTGCTTTCAGAATCCCAGCAAACCTCACTTTAATCACTACCTGTTTGAGTCCCTGTGCCTCTCTGTGAGAATCACCTGCAAAGCCAACCCCGTTACAGTTGGCAGCTTTGAGGAAGCGCTCTTCCCCGTCTTTACGGAGATCCTTCAGAATGATGTCCAGGGTGTGTCAACTTCTGTGAAACTGGCCTAATTTTTTTAAATGTGTTGATGAGACCACTCATTTTTATTTATTTCTTTTCCAGAGTTTCTACCATATGTGTTCCAGGTGATGTCCCTCCTCTTAGAGATCCACTCCAACTCCATTCCCTCCTCCTATATGGCTTTATTCCCTCACTTGCTGCAGCCTGTTTTGTGGGAACGAACAGGGAACATCCCTCCTCTGGTGCGCCTACTTCAAGCTTACCTTGAGAAGGGAGGCGCTAACATTGCAGCTTCTGCTGCTGACAAAATAGTAAGTAATGACTGAATGCTGCAGGGAGGCTGAGAAACGGAAATAAGCTCCTAAAATTCTGTAAATGCTTGAAAATGAAAGGATGAAATCACAAAAAAACTGTTTTTGCTTTATTTGTGAAAATTAGATATGAAGTTGTTTGTTTATTTGAGCTGAATAGTTTATTTATCGCAGGATTTTCCATCTTTTCCCTTCAGCCGGGCTTGCTTGGAGTTTTCCAAAAGCTTATTGCTTCCAAAGCCAATGACCACCAAGGTTTTTACCTTCTTAACAGCATCATAGAACACATGCCGCAGTAAGATTACTCCTGTAATCTGATTTTTTTTAATAATCCATCAAAAAATGTGTCTGTTAAAATAAGTTATTTCCTGAAATCGACTGTCTTTACTCTTTATTTGCCAGAGAGTCTCTCACCCAGTACAGGAAACAGATTTTCATTTTGCTCTTCCAGAGGCTACAAAGCTCTAAAACTACCAAGTTCATCAAGAGTTCGTACAGACCTTCTTTTTATTTACACACTGAGCTTTTAATATGACTATACATTGTCAAACATTCAACTTATCATTTTAAATATTCTTATTTCTTAAGGTTTTATGGTGTTCATCAATTTGTATTGTGTCAAATATGGAGCGATTGCACTTCAGGAGATTTTTGACAGCATCCAGCCAAAGTAAGTTAAAGGTTTCCTACATATAATCCTGATCTGAATAAACTTCCTCCCTCTGCAGTCACATAATTCATCCTACAGAGCGCCTCAATGCACAGCTGGTGGTGATGAACACCTGTATTCTCAACTGGAGAGCTTTAGCCTGCCAGCTAACGCTATGCTAGGTTAGCATATCTACAGGTGTAGCACTGCTAACACAGTATAAAAAGGCCTCTTTGCTAACTCAGAAGACTGTGTATGATAATGGAAGATCAGCTCTTCTCCATTGTACTAATTGATCAATTATTGTGATAAGTCATTCTTCAAATTACAGATAACAGCCATTTTGAAAAGCGCAGATAAAGTCTGATTTATTCAGCCAGCAAATAAATCAATCAAGCTCTAGTCTGTAACCTGGATTGAGTGTTTTTCCTGAGCTGCGGTTGAGTTTGTTCCAGACATGTGTTACATAGAAACTAAATGCAGCTTTGTTTCTGCAAACAGATGGGTGTGTTTAACTGCGGGATAATATTAATTTATGTCCTTTTTTTTAAACTGCTTTCCTCCATCATTTTTAAAACTGTCTCGTTTTTGCAGAATGTTTGGCATGGTGTTGGAGAAAATTGTTATTCCAGAGGTTCAGAAGGTGTCTGGAGCTGTGGAGAAGAAGATTTGTGCTGTCGGCATCACAAAGGTCCTAACTGAGTGTCCTGCAATGATGGACACAGAGTACACTAAACTCTGGTAAGAAAACAGACTGAAGAAATCTGGCTCTCTATTTGTTTTTCACTTGTTCAGCTTGATTAGACTTTTGTCCAGGAAAAAAATATCAGAAAATATAGCAAGAATGTCCTTTTTCCTGTCCAGCTATAGATATCAGACCAGGATGATAAACATCAAACACCATTTTATTGATTTAGAGACACTAGTTAATCTTATTGTTGTGCGTAAATCTAGCTGTTTGCTGCTGCATCTTTGCAGGACCCCTCTGCTCCAGGCTCTGATTGGCCTGTTTGAGTTACCAGAAGATGACAGCATCCCAGATGACGAGCACTTCATTGACATCGAAGACACACCAGGTTATCAGACGGCATTCTCACAGCTGGCCTTTGCTGGGAAGAAGGAACACGATCCAATAGGAGACGCTGTGGGCAATCCAAAAATCCTGCTGGCCCAGTCACTCCACAGGCTCTCCACTGCCTGTCCTGGAAGGGTACGTTCAGTAATGCACACTTTCCACCAAAAACAACCAGCGTTTGCTGCCTTTAAATCGTTTAGCTCAGATTTAGGAATTAATTGTTGAGATTGAATAAAGATTTCAAAAGTTATGCATTTGATGTGTTGGAGAATGAAGACCTTACTTCTGTTTGTGGTAAAGGTTCCTTCCATGCTGAGCACCAGTCTGAATGCAGAAGCCCTGCAGTTTCTGCAGGGGTACCTCCAAGCAGCCACCGTGCAGCTGGTGTAAACCGGACGTGTTGTTGGAAACTGGCTGCAGCCACAGCGGCCCAGGTCACACGAGACCCCCATCAGCTGAGTTTGCAACCAGACGGATTTACCAGATAAATATTTTTGCTTGAAGTGAGGGCGTGTCCTCTGATGGAAGATTTTTAATGGTTTTAAAGGCAAGACCAAAAGTAGACGTAGCCAGTTTGACTAATGAGGATTTATTTCAGCAAATCAACGGTAAGAAATTAGCTGGTCTGAGGAAAACAGAACCGCTAAACCCAATGATGCATTTTTTTTGTATGTCTGAATTTTATGGTTAACGAAACTGAATTCTGTGGCTTGAAATCCTATTTTCTTGTTGCATGTTTCCCTCAGATTTGTTGTGTAGTTCTTTTTCCTGCACCGTTTATGTGAATAAAGAGGCACTTGTATAATTCTGTTACCACAGTATTTATATTTGGACTGGTCCCTTTCCCTTTGGATGCATTTAATACATTTTATGACATTTGTGCAAAAATGTTCTGCATTCAAGTTTCAGGCAAATCTGAGGAGGGAAAAACAAGCAAATGCTGGGCTCTAGTTTGAGATGACACATTTTCTAACAAGCCTTTGGTGTCTGCATCCATCCATTTCATGTTTTTAGTCTCAGGATAACTTAATGTGGCCATTTGTGGTCTTCCTCTCAGCATTCCTGATGAAAGGTAGCATGCATTTGTCACCTCCCATAAAGCGGTATGTCACAACATTTGCCTCCCAAGGTAACAATCTACAAATAAAAAAACAAAGTCAAGTTATTAACTGAACTGAATCAGTGCATGAAATATCTGCAGAACCGTATCGGTACTTACGCTCGTGCAAGGAAAGGGATGTACATGAGGCGTGGGATACAGATCATCTCCTGCTCTCCTAAAATGGCTTTCATAGATTGCTGGACAGTGTAAAGAGGCTCCAGAGGTGGGATTAGACTCCTGAATTCTTGTCTGGAACATTAAAAGAACCTGCACATCACTGACCAATCAAATCCTTAGCTCAAATAAATGCCAATGCTGCAGCCTCACCTGATTTCACAACCTGCAAACATCCCTGTGTCCACAATATACGGACAAACCAAAGTGGTTTTGATGCCATTGTGGTTTTCTGCACGCAGCTCGTGGGCCAGTGACTCATGGAAACCAACGGCTCCAAATTTACTGGCACAGTAATCCTGGAAGGATGAAACTAGTTTAGTTTACATGGAGTCTTTTGGAAATCTCGTGCATCTTACCTCTACGCATGCTGTGGTGAACAGGCCAAGAGCACTCGCTACGGTTACAATGTGACCATGGTTCTTTGCTTTCATCTGAGGGAGGAAGGCCTTTGTCATCTGTTGAGGTGTGAAGTAAAAGATTATGTTAATATCAGGAACAAAAGCAGGTGAGATACCAGGGAGTATTATTTAGGTTGTGGAGGCAGGTATGCAAACTTTAAAATGGTTAAGTCCATTTCAGCATTTTTAAATGATCACGTTTCATGTCCACAAAGCAGGACACAGAAAAAGGTTTGACTTCTCAGTTATTGTGGCTGAGAAACTGCTTTTGAAAAGAAAAGAGACCTGAAAAAGTTAACTTAAAACAAGAAGCTAAAAGTAGATTCGGCTGCTCCGCTGCAGCTGGACTTTCAGCTTCACTTGCAGTAAAATTCAGATATAATCAACTAAAACAGATTGTTTTCAGTTAAGTCATTTGGGAGTCAAAAAGAACAATTTTGACCCGTCCAAATTATGCATAAGGTGGATCATTAATGCAAATAAAGACTACCAAGGTTAACTTTGCATTTGGATCGTCAAAATAATGATAAAAACAGCTTCAGTTGTTACAAGATTATTGAAATCTGCACCAGCAGTCCATAAACCTCACAAAGCTAAAAGCTATTTTGCAGGCCGTGTAAAAGGGAAACATGATGGGAGAGCAGTATTAAAACAGGATGTCACATCAAAACCGGTCCTTACTCGGGTTTTCGGTGCTTACCCCTTTTTAATGAGCATGTGAGGCTTAAAAAGGATCAAACGCAGAATCACGCGCCTTCTCTGTGGGTCTTTTAACAATGGACACCACCAACTTTACTTTTTATACCAATGCAAGCAGAGTTGCTTCTGATTTTTATGTTTATATATATATAAAAATCCTTGTTTAGGGACGTTCTGTACGCGCCGCTGCTCTGATCCCTTCCCACGCTGACCCGAGCCACCAGGGAGGAAACAGGACAATGAATGGCGTTACATAATCCACATGGAGTCATGTGTGATGCTTCTTTCTGCTCAGAGGTGTGTGCGTAAAAAGTGCACGCGCGATCTCACCCAAAACAGTGCGTGACAGTTCACCAACAGAGTCCGCTCCAAAAGTTCATCAGGGCACTCCAGCAACCTGCGTCCGGCCACCACTCCTGCATTGTTGACCAGTATGGTGACGTCACCGACCTCCGCTCTCACAGTCTCCGCCGTGTCATAAATGCTCCGCCGCTTGGACAGGTCTACGGTGTACGCGTGCACCTTAACACCCAGCTCCCGCGCCAGTTTGGCGGTCTCCTCATTGGCTGCTGCGTTGCAGTCCCACAGCACAAGGTGCGCGCCCTCTCTGGCAAACTCCAGGGCGAACAGGCGGCCGAGCGCACCTCCGGCGCCTGTGATGAGACAAAGCTCTCCATCGATGCTCTTCAGCCGAGGCTGGAGGAAAGTCTGGATGATGGCGCACAGGATGGTGTAGGTCATGTCAATGAGCATCATCAGCAGGTCTACGATGATGATCATGATGCTTCTGCGCTCTGAGGTTCTTCACAGAAGTTTAGGAGCACGCGAGCAGACGGCCAAGCTTTGTGGAATAGTTGCCTGTTGCTGCGTGACGTGGGAATGGATGTCCACTTTATATAACTTTTTGGGCCGGATTATGACACTGATGAAGGGCTTTTTGTTTAATGGCTGAGGACCAGACTGGCCAACTCGCGCGCCTTCATAACCCGTGCGTAAACAGTGTTAGACCGTAGATTAGGATAGGTCAAACACACATTGCAGGCAGCTCACTGAGTAAATAATACCTTTAATTGTGTTTAAACTGAACCCAAACAAGCTAAAACCTCACGGCCTGTATTTCATCCCTTTGTGCAATTCGGCATTTCTGTTAGAAATGCATTAATGAAGAAGGTAATCTATAAAAGGACATCTACAGAAAGTTATTTCTATGTGAGGATGATTATCCAACTCAAATGTTAAGGTGATAAACTGCTTAGCATGTGTGCACACATTCTTAATGTGTGTAAATATTCTGACATTTATTGGTAGAAAAGCCTCCTTACTTAAAAAAAAACACCTGTGTTGGCTGCACCTTATGCTTTGTTTGATTGTTTTGCACATATAAGAGGCTTTAGAGGTCCAGGTTAAGTTTGTGTGGCAGTTTTTTGAGCAAGTGGGGGCTATTTTGTTTTGCTGTGGTGAAACTAGATGTTCTGAATCGACTGTGATGTAATACTCCTCAAAGCTGAGTGCTGATGATCAGCATGATGTAATCCAGCATGACAAATGAGAATTTGTCTGCTTCCAGAGAGACTTTATCAATAACGTAGGTAGGTTTTAACAGTCAGTCTGGCTAAAAATAGTGGTTTGTTTCTGTTATTTTCATGTAAATCAAACAAGGGTGCTTAGAGGTCAAACATATGATGTAATTAGCAAGCGTTATAATATTTACTCCTAATTTTAGTACCGAATGTGCTGAAACATTGAAATAGGAAATAAATGCTACCAAAATGATCAGGTTGTTTAAACACATTGAAGAAAATGACAACTAACAGTTAAACATCAGATCATTTACATATAAAACAGTTTCTGGTTGTTTCAGTTATAAATGTTTTCTGATACTTTTTAATATAAACTCACTAAATTGATATAAACTTAGAGTAAAAATGTTCTTAATGGTTCTGCATCTTTTGTTGCTAATGTTTAACTGTGAAGTTCACATAACAAGAACTTTAGACATTTGCTAAGTGGAGTTTTTCATCTGAGGGAAAGTTCAGTGTGATTGTTTGGAAAAAAAAGAGGAAGAGAAAAGGGAAGGAGCATGACATTCCCACAGTGCAGGTCCTTAAAAGATGCTGCTTGTGTGCAGAATCTGCTTTCAGCATCAGTTTTCAACATGCAAATAGATTTTTGTTGCATCATTTTATGTACAGTCCTTTTCCTTCCTTGAAGGCTTGAAGGCTTCGGCTCCTCCTCAGACACCACTGATGGGTCATCTCTGCACATGATGGGTGGAGCTGCAACAAACACAGGAAGTCATTTCAGACCTGTGTAATCAGCACACAACCAGGGTGCAGCTGCCACATATGGAGCCAGTTTCTCTACGCGATCCCAGCCTCCTAGACACATTTTGAAATGTGTTAAACTTTGAGACTCTTCAAATTCAAAACATTCGTCTGTCCGTCCAACAGAAACATCTGAGATTCCACTTTTCCGAAATACTTCAGGTTCAGTAATCCATGTAAATTTACCTGCAGTAAGACTTTCCTTCCCGCAGCTATCTGTTTTAGATGTCACATTCACTTTTGACCTTGCAAGTTTTGTTTTTGTGCAGCAAAAGTTTATGTTTTGAGCTTTTTCAGAAGGTCAGTTTCTAATGCAAAGCGTGTGAGAAGTGTGAGAAGCAAACTCAAGAGAAAAAGTAAGATTGTTGTAACCAGAAGTACACAGAGAGTGCAGACCTCCTCCAAACCAGAATTCACCCATGCCTTTTTGAGTTATACTGCTAACAGAAAAGCAGCGCTGCCATTACATGACCCTAAACACATCATCTGCTATATTTAGGCCTATATTTTCTACCATATCTGTCCCCCACGTTATTCAGTTTATAAACTACTCATCATGAATAATCAGCTACTTTAGACATTTATGGGAATTCACTAATTAACAGTTAGTTCCTCAAATGATAAATAATTGAATCCCTGTTTAGAATAAACATTTTATGCTTTCGTGCTTGATTTTTTTTTTTTTTAGATATGATTGGAAAAATAAAAAAAAAAACAACCTAAATGACTCTGGGGAGACTTGTTGGTAGTTTTCTCATGGCTGGACACAAATAAAAAGGTTGGCATTGTATGTGAATTCCACAACAGCAGACAATTGATATTTTCTGCAAAAACATGGAAGAGGTTTGTTTCACAATGAGCTGAAAATATTAGGATATAATGTAAAAATTCATTGTTATATGACTGTTCTTTTTAAACTAACAATTAAAAATAGGTAAACAATTCCAGTCAAAAGTCTGGAATTACTCACATGTTGGATTTAATGGGACAGTGTGTCCAAACTTTTGACTGGGACTGCATTTTGTCTGAAGAAATGATGAATATATTGTAGCAGGTTGGCGGCTGTGGCGCATGTAGTAGAGCAGGCCAATTCGTAACCAGTGAGTTAGTGGTTCAAGTCCCGGCTCTGGCGTCCACATGCCGAAGTGTCCTTGAGCAAGA